>JAFMPE010134010.1:0-22839 GCA_024759925.1 Ficus religiosa
TTTGTGAACGACGATCGCCTCTAAATGTATTAGACGACATGGGGAGACCCATGGATTATGGAATTATTAGGAGATATGCGAACTCCCCTGTCCCTCCCACCTCGTAATCAAACTTATCGCGAACTTCCATCTTGTGCAATCGAAACCATCACCTAAGATTGGGAATTTGGAGGCTGGTTGAAGCGGTCATAAAACCCTAGGAGATAGAAGAGAGAGATGGATGAGATTTTCCGATTATTGGTTTTTTTTTTTTTTTTTAATCCCTAGGTGCAATTACTATGCTGTTTGGTAGGGTGGAAAAGAGGAAGGAAAGAAGTTAGTTGAGAAAAAAGTGGAGGGAAGTTGATTGAGTTGGTTGTTTGGTAATAAAGAAAAGAGAAGGGAAAAGAAAATAGGATGGAAAAGCATTATAACGTGGTCCACTTTTTTATTCTCTCCAAGAGTGGGAGAAAAACTTAATCCACCAACTAATTATTTAAATTACTTTTTTGTCCGTGTTTTTTAAAGTAAAATAATATATAGATGTATAAAATAACAATTACACAACCTTCTTATTTTCTTTCCTTTCGTAATACCAAACAATGTAAAGGAAAAACAAACTTTCATCTCTCTCTTATTTTCTTTCACTTCCATTTATTCTTTCCCTCTTGTTTTCTTTTCATCTGACCAAACATAGTCTAAGAGGTAATGTGAAAAATTAGTCCCTTCTGCCTAGTATTATGTTAATCAAATTCAACGGCCCTGATTGAAGAAACACCTTAACGTTCCCTCCCAATTCATACACGAAAATTGCTGACGTGGAACTCCTTTACCTTTGGAGCCTTTTTTGTGTTTTTACATATTGGCAATTGGGGTGGAACTTCTGGGTCTTGGTTTTCACATTTTTTTGATTCCTATTTTCTATTTTCTACCAAACGTAACGACGCCCAATCCCCATTATTTTATTTTTCTTTTTTCGTTTCCGTCCTGAATCTGATTATCCAAGGATAACAGAAAACCTTTGTTTTGAAGCTCTCCTCAGATGGCGGTCTCTGTATCAACGGCCTCCACCATTACTTGTCCCAACTCCGACACTTCCACTCGCTTAACTTTTTCTTCTACTTCTTCGTGGAGATTCAGATTGTCTTCGTCGTCTGTCCTGCAATTTCACCAGCGAATTGGAACCAGAAGACTTTCTTCTCCCTCCCCAAGGACCAGAATTCTTCCCCTGGTAAACTCACGCCTTTTTCCCTCTTCGTTTTACTGTCTATTATTGACACAAATCTTTCTTTCTTGTTTACAATTTAGGTTAAATGTTTTTAGTTTTATGTGTTTCTTGTTGCGGTAACTCACTTGTTTGGGGGTTTGGGTAATTCTTGTTCTCATTAAACTTTTGTTTTGACTTTTTTTTTTTTTTTTTTTTGCCCTTTTTCTTTCTTTCTTTTTTTTGTGTTTGTGTACAAACACTGTGCAATATCAACTGGTCTAATCACTTGATACTTTAGACACCCATATATTTGTTTGACATTTTTCAGAATGTTAGAATAATAAGATTACTGGTAGAAACTTACATCCTGTTTGTTTTGTATACCCATTTTCAAAATGGGTGGAAAAAAAACAAAAAGGCACTTTTTCCATCATTCTTCTAATTTTAAACAGACGGTGGACTTCTTATTCTCATACATATTTTTTACAGTATATTTTTATAATTATTTTTTACAGTAACATTTTAGAAACTTTTTGGAATCTTTTCGAATTCTTCTTTAAATGCATTATTCTAACGTCATTTCTCCTCATATTAAAACTTTTAAAACTCTTTTTATTTCAAAAAGGAATTTTTTTTACACGTGCAAACATCATCTCATTTTTAAAATGAAATTAATTTCTCATTTTAAATAATAAAATTTTTCCCTTTGAAATTGAGTATGCGATCCAAACTGGTCCTTAACATTGCAAGAAATTCCATCACCCTTTAAAATGAAGCTATGATTTTTGTTTTTTGTGGGTTTTTCCTCTTATTTCAACGAAATCTTTTCAATGCTGTTTCATGCTTTAAAGATGGGATTGAGAGACATGAAGAAGAAATCTGTACTTCCACTGGATGGTTCAAGTCTATAACACAAACTTCTCGATATTCTTGTAATCCATTGAAAAATTTAGAGTAAACAAGCACTTCTTTGCCCCATGCCATTGCTCTACTCTCTAAATCTTCTACGTGGAAAATGAGAGGAATAGAAATGGTGTGCCTAGCAATGCATCTTTTTGTAATGAAATTATGGTAAGGAGCTCAGTTTTTAAAAAAAGCAAAATAAATCAAAACATTATCGAAACCAGTATGCGCATATTCTCTCTTGACAATGAATTGTATGCATAAAAATGTTGCATAATGACTTATATAACGTGTTCTTTCACCTGTATCTTAAGCTAGTTTTGTAGATTTTTTGTTCATAATGATGATTTTATATCTCTCTATGTTGCGAACATGAAGCGACCCACTTTGTAACATTTTAAGGTTTGATACCTTCTTTCCAAGGAAAGAGGTTGATTTGCAACGACCCCCTTGTGCACTTGAGGTTTTCCAACTCCTCAGGTTGTCTTACGTTGATGATTATTTGTTGTCTGTTTGTGTGCTTTGCATGGTCGAGTAGAGAACTGCTTTCAGGATATGAAGTTTTTTTGTTTGTATTTGGTGAATGGAATTTGTAGGTGAGAGCAAAGAAGCAAACCTTTTCCTCTTTCGATGATTTGCTAGCCAAGTCTGATAAACCTGTGCTAGTAGACTTCTATGCAACCTGGTATGATCTTCCTTCTATTTATTTCAATTTTACGGCCTTTTTTCCCCCTATTTTTACTATTGTTGGTTTTACTAAATTACTTCGTTTCCTTCCATGATAAGCCTATATAATCTTTCTGTGGTTTTTAGCTTTTGCTTTGTTTGTAAATTTGCCTTACCTTGGAAGTAAAACTGTTTTCTAAGGGCCCTTTTGCGGGTTGTTTTGTGGGCCCTTTTTCTTCAATTCAAAACTACTTTTTACTATTCACATTTCCAAATGTCTACAGTATACTCAAACTTTAAAAGTTCATAAATTTCTCATTTCAAATCGAAATGAGATGATTCTTGTGTCAAAATGTTCATAACGATGAGATGAACAAGATAAGATTTTTTTTTTTTTTTTTTTTTTCAAATTTTTGTACTATTTTCTTATCATAGCACACATTTCCAACTTAACCTCCAAAACTCCATCTCCAAATGTCCCCCCAAATGGGCCCTAAATAAGAGGATATTTTTTCCACCTTGTAGAGAGATATATCTTTGTTTGTCGGATTGGTATGAATTCCAGTGCTTTCGGTGCGGGGAAAAGTTGGATGCTCTCTTAGTGTCTTATAGTATAGCGGTTTGAAAGTATTGAAAGATAATATCTGGCGCCACTCTATTTAAATTGGCTATTGTATCAAGTACTCAATTTAATCCTTTTTGATTCATGTTAATGGTCATTTCTCGAATCTCGAGTAAAGGATGCTTCCCATATTTAGAACAAATAACTGGAAGGTGGATTAATGTAATGTATTTTGGACAGGTGTGGCCCATGTCAATTCATGGTTCCCATCCTTGACGAGGTCGGCGTTTCTTTGAGCGATAAAATCCAAGTGGTTAAAATTGATACGGAGAAGTACCCAAACATTGCTAACAAATACCAAATAGAAGCACTGCCCACGTTCATCATTTTCAAGGATGGAAAACCCTGTCACCGTTTTGTAAGTTGATTTTTTTTTAATCTCTCTCTCTCTCTTCTTCTTCTTCTTCTTCTTCTTCTTTTTTTTTTAAATGAGGAACGGCCTATATTTCCGTGGCCATGTAATCATTTTGCTTTGGTACTATGGGATCACATGGTTCTTTAGCGCAACACCACACCCCCCCCCCCCCCAAAAAAAAAAAAAAAAAAAAAAAAAAAAAAAAAAAAAAAGGATCCTGCTGTAAGTTTGATTTGTGTTCATATTTTCTTTTGTGAACAATCCATTTTTACACGATCACTTTGCTTCTCTAAAGCTATTGCATTATTTAGGATGTAGTTTTCAAAATTTCACGGGATAACGATACACACTCTCATACGCAAGTGTTGCCTTTCTCGCTCTGTCTCATCTCTATATCTTGATGTGTTTGTGCTGTAATGAGTTGCAAGCGGCTTGTTGATACAGAGTTAGAAATGAGACACTGTTTCCTTAAACTGCTAATTTGTGAAACTGTTGGTTTGATTGTGTTCAGGAAGGTGCCATGAATGCTGCTCAGCTTATCCAACAGATTGAAGATGCATTGAAGAATAAGCAATAGACTTTGTGAGCTTTTCAACTTTTCCCGTTTCTTTAAATAGTTCTTTAAAATTTTCCTTTCTTATAAAAATATATCCTCGTGTCAATCAAACAGCTCGAATTTTGAACTTGCAACGGATTTATGATGGTGAAACTGGATTTATCAAGGCTGCCTTGGAAGGAGCATACCTTTTCTTTTCTGGAGCCTGTGCTAGATACTTTTTTTTTTTTTTTTTTTTTTTCTCTTTGTAACTGGCAGTATACCAAAAACCATGACCGAACTTGTTTACATTGGATAGATCAAATCAAGAAAACAACTTTCCTGGACAGCTTGTTTCTTGATGAATTTGCCGTTAAGTTGCCCTAATCTCAAGTTTTGAATTCTGATGGCAAAAGTTCTTTTTGTGCCATAACTTATTGATGTTCTTCCTGTGGATTTTGCTGTTAACCAAAAAGAAGCATTCTGTTTAATTCATTATGGGAGTAGTTCCAATTTGTCCACTTCTTCCTTTTCTCCAATCCTTGTGAATGAATATATATATATATATATATATATATTTTAAGAATTATGTAGAAGTTCTGTTTGTTTTGGGAAACAAAGGAATGGCAGAGTCGGCAGTGCAAGTGGCAAATTGCCTACTCAAAACTCAATACGGGTAGTCGGGTACAACTTCTAAACGCTAATTTTTGTGACAATTTAGACTGAAAGTTGCTCATCATGGAAATAATTTTTATTGTAAAAATTTTTCTGTAAAACTTTCGGGGATATATGTTTAAATATCGATTTTGGTGAGTTTGAAGTGTAGTCGGTATAAATTTTTGGGAAATATTAAAGAATACAATAAATTTAGGAAACTTATTAAGGTGTTTGGTGAATGAGTTTAGTTTAAGATATTTAAGTTTCAATAGTAATTTTTTAAAAAAGACAAAAATTCTGCTGAGTGGCCAATTAGATGGAAAAACTATGGGGTTTTTAGATAAATGGAAAAACATATCTGAAAATTCGGCTGAGTGGCCTATTTTGCTCACTCTATCTAATAGATAGCCGTATTATTTTTTTATTTAACCAAATGGCCATTTGTCTTCGTCTTTTTTTTTTTTTCCTTCCAATATTTAGTCAATCATTGATTGATCATTGTTAATCAGTGATTGAATTAAAAATTGATGATTTAGATTATGGTCACTCAATGATTTGATTACGGTCAATAATTGATTTATCAAATTAATAAAGTTATGTGATCAATTACTCATTGATTATTTAAGAAAATTGATTTACCAGTTAAAAAATAGACATTTTGAACGGTCATTTGTTAAAAAGCTTTAAAAAAACTACAAATCCCAAACATATCTATTGGAGTTGAAATATAAAAAAAGATTATGGTATTTAAAAATCCCCAGTAAAATTAAAATCTTCGTGGGGAGAGCGTTTCATAAGATGTTACCCCCGTTTGATAATTTGTCGAATCTGTGTGGCATGCTCTTTCGAGGTGTCCAAGTGCTAGAGAGGCTGTCTGGCAAAGCAAAATGTTAAGGATGTTTCTCTCCTAAAGTGGCTGAAGCAAATGGCAGTACGAACAGGTTTGGATTTTGCACAGCAGGTTGGTATTCCTATTGCAGTTGCTGAAACAGATACCATTAATGTGCTCAATGTTGTTAATAATCATGATTATCTATCTTTTCCTGATGATTACTTACTCTTTCAAGATGTTCAGAGATCTTTGTTTGTTATTGATGGTTTATGTAGTCATATTTCTCGTCAGGGAAATATGGTTGCCCACGTTTTGACTGGTTCTATTTTTCATTATTCTGAGTTGGTTTGGGGTATGGAGGCTCTCTCATTTTTTATAGCCTCTGCAGTTCGGGCTGATTTAGCCGTTTAATCAAAATTTGTCCTTTCATATTAAAAAAAAAAAAAAGATTATTTTATTACGGTAATAATTACCCTTGTATTTAATAATGTTTTAATATTAAATTTATGCCACCAAAATCATAATGATGTAATATTAGTCAATCTTGTTGATTTATATATTATTATGTTCATATATGTTTCATTATAGGGTGGTTCTGTTGACATCCACTTCTTAGCTCTTCACACACCCCCTCTTAAATACATATTTTTTAATTGTAAAATAATTAATTTTACTTATTACACACCCCTATAAATTTCAAAATTTTCCTTTTATAAAATAAATGTTGTTACACCATATCCCTCACATGTAGGCTTTAAAGACATCGTGACATAACTGTCAAGGAAAAATAGAGACCTAAAAGATTGAATGGAACGATGCATAGACAAAAAAAAAAAAAAAAAAAAAAATATTCCCTTATGAATTCTAAGGTACTTTTTTACTTATTTATTACTTTAATCAAGTAAGGGGATATATTTTTATACCATACATTATTTTTTTCCCCTTTTATATTCCCCTTTCTTTATCTCTCACTATTCTTGCTATTTTTTAAATTTTTTTTGGAGAAGATCCAATCGGATCTCCTAGCGTGGAGGAGATCGCTTCTCCTTACATGATTGCCAGTGATACAATCTAAAAAATTAGACAGATTTAGTGGTCCCGTAGAGGAGGTGGTTATTGTAATAACCAAACTTTTTGACAGACCTGTGATTTCCTTATATATAAAGAAATTTAAGCTTGTACCATGTGTTTTTATGATGTTTCATGGAAATTATAGATATCAATGTAAAATTCATAATTTTATTATCACAATATGTTTGAGCACTTATAGTGCAATAAGACTCGATGACACTTCATCAAATCAAGTAAGAGACCTTCTGGTGAAAAAGACAAAATCATGATTTAGGGTGTTGCTCTGGTCAAAGAATGACCATAATAGCTTATAACATGATTAAGGCAGTACTGTAATTTTTTTAAGCAGTATTGAAATTATTCTGTGACTGACCATCATTGCAGATACATAATTAAAAATAAGGATTAGGAACATTCTAGAATAGTCTAGAATAATATTTGGAGCAATGAAAATTAAGTGGCGAACAAGTCCTAAGAAAAACATTTACGTGGTGAAGTTATGTGCAGATAAATTCTAAATTGCAATTTAGCGTCATCAGACTGTCGGTAGCTAGGATAGTATTTGTATTATCAGGATTATTAAGAAAGTAGACTGCCAATTATTAAGTAAGGCCAAACATAGCATTACATGGAGGCTAAGTGATTGAGGATAATTACACAATTATGTGATTTATTGAATTTGTAGAAAGAATTCAAGAGATAAAAATGAGAAATTTTTTTTGGCTCAAAAACCTATATGGCTAGATTTCTTGGGGACAAGGAAGTTAAAAAAAATTGTGTTTTAAGGCCAATTATGTAAACCAAGGAAATTGGAAGGTAAAATTTTAAGTTATAGGAAAATTTAAAAATTCCACCTATAAATAGGTGTAAGTAGTGAAAATTTGGTCATTTGCTATCTTCTCTCCTTTCTCTCTAGTTCTTAGACTGAAAAAAAAAAAAAAAAAAAGATAGAAGAACACAAAGCATCCTTGGTGGCCGGTTTTGATCATAGAGAAGTAGGATAAGGATCTTCTCTCAAATCCAAGACCTAGAACTCACTTTCTTCAAGCTTTAGTAGTATATTTCTTGATCTCTTAACTAAAGTTTTAATTAATTTTGGTTTTGTGGAATTTAAGTGTATTTTAAGCTATTGGATATAAGAGCATAAGCTCATGTTTAATTATTTTTCTGTTTTATAGTCTTTAATGCTTGATTTATGCTTTGGTTGGCTTGATTTGCTTGTTTTAAGCTTAGATTTAGTTTTATGTTTTAAGATTAGTTTTGACGATTATGTGCATGCGATTATGCTCTTATATGTTCAAGTTTGGTGACCATGCAAGTTGGCTATGAGATCAAATAAAAACACAATTTGGTAAATTAGTGTGCTATCAATATGAATAAGAGTGTGGTTAAATTTTAAGAATCAAAAAGTAGACAAATTAATGGTTAAATTTTAAGAATGAGAGTATGGCTAATTCAGTTATGAAGGGGGTATGTCTCAAACACACGGCATGATAATTTAGGCTGATGGCGTAGATCATTTGAGGTAGTGTATGTGGGCTTTTAAAATAGGACAAAAAAACTACCAGTTTTCGGAATAATATGTACAGTTTTCTGATAACTCAATTTTGAGGAGGCCGAATTTGAACAAAATTAGAATTGCAAAATTGTAGAACACATAAAATTCTAAGGGATCTCATGAACAGTTTTTGAAAAATAGGCTCCAAAGTCCTTCATTTTTATCAGTTTCCAAAATTGTTCGATCTAGGAAACTGTACACGACCAAAACTTTCAAGGGGCAAAATGGGTAAGCTAGAGACAGATTTAAGCTTTTGGCAAACTACAAAGTTGTAGGTTTTGACAAGATCTATAACTTTTGTAATGGAAAATTTTCCAAATTCTAAATCAATTTTAAGATAGAATTGAATTTTTAAAACTGTGCATGAAAGAGTAAATTCCTGCATACAGATATTCAACCAAATTAAAATGATGTTTTGAAATCAGTTTTTAAGGTTTTGTGACTTCTCTAAAAAGGATCTATGGTTTTACGAAAATATTTTCAAAGAGGTTTAAATTCATTTGGATTTCACAAGTGATTTTAAAATCTTAAATGCTACTATGTATTACAATATACAATTTTAAGTATTGCATCAAGAAATGCTTAATTTAAGTAGTTGGATATTTTGTAAGTAAATAAGGTATTTTTAAGTAAAGGAAATATAATATGAAGAACTCTTATGAAAATCAATTAGTTGGTGGATATCGACCTAATGCAAAAATAGGTCGAAATTACTAAAAAACAAGTTAAGTTTTAAATAGACACTAGTACAAAAATTGGCTTAGACGTCGGAGATTACACGATGGTTTTATAAAAACTCTCATCTAAAACCTAATTACACGACGGTTTATTGAAATTGTTGTGTAAACCTGAGATTACACGACGGTTTATTGAAATCATCATGTAATCTCGGAGATTACACGACAGTTTCCATAAATCATCGTGTAATCTTCTAAAAATCAAATTTCAAATTTTTACGTCATGAAATTCGTGGGTAAACCCTTCACAAAATTTCAAATTTTTAAAGTGATTTTCAAAAGATTACATGGAAACCGTCGTGTAATCTTCCAAAAATCAAATTTCAAATGTTTATGTCGTGAAATTTGCGCGTAAACCCTTCACAAAATTTCAAAATTTTAAAGTGATTTTCAGAAGATTATACTACAGTTTATGGAAACCGTCGTGGTATCTCAAAACATTCCACGACAGTGGATTACACGATGGTTGTCTATCCATCATGTAAACTTTGCACGACTGTTAATAATCGTTGTCAAATCCATAATTTTTACTAGTGAGAGGGGCAACTTATTTGACCTTCTTCTTATACTAAAGTTACTTAAGAGTATAGTAACATTTTCATGACTTAAATTAATAGTGACTAAGAAGATAATTAATCAGTTAGGAGACTGATTAATTATTTAATTAATACGTTATAATAAATATTTTAACTTGTGATTTATTAATTAGCAACGCAGAGTAATTCTTATGCTCTGTCTGAAAACAGGAATATAACTTGTTGCCTTGCCTTTTGGTACGCTAGGATAAGAACGTAGGAAAGATTGTAAGCACAAACCTCGCATACAGTATGAAGAATAATAAATATTATTTTCAAGTGTGACATGCTTATATGTATGCCGTGTTTATTTATATATCATGCTTTTACTAATATGCCATGATTATGATATGGCACACATTATGACTATGACACAGTTTTCGATTATGCCATGTTTTACAATAATGTCCCATTTATAATAATATCATAATTTCAATTATGCCATACTTTACTATTATACCATAGCTTACGAAATTGTCATGTTTTATAAACATGCTACGAGTTATTTTATGCTATTGATTTTTATGCCATACCATATCTATATTTCATATGCCTCATGACTAAAAAGATCACAAATTAAGAATCTTAGTCTTGGAACTAGCCTTTGTTAAAGACTTCATGTAGAAGTATGATTTTAAGCATACTCATCAAGAATTAAGTAACAAGACTAAGACTAACTCAAGACAAGTAAAGTGTCGGACTAACCTTTCGTAGATAGTGGAGGATTATGTATGTTTTAAAATTCCTATAATTGTTAGGGACCTTACAAATTTTAACTTACTGTGGATTGCACACATCCAGTATGTACACAAAGGGCTCACATGTTAAGCAAGATAATAAGTTCAAAATGGATGATAAGAGATCCATAATTGACAATAAATGCTTCATGCATAAGTTATACGATGCTTGTTATGTTTTTGTGAGATTAAGTTTGTAATTCCTGAGCGTAAGCTTATTAGTATATTTCATATTGTAGATAAAAAGCCTGCAGCTTAATTTGGTGGGCCATGTGGATGATGCGGCAAGTGAAGGGTGGTGTGAGATACTACCATGCAGACTTTTCCACAAATTCTTTTGAAATATAAATATATATTTAAATAATTTGTATCATGCTACGTATGGGATGTTTTAAGACTTCGGTTAAATGTAAGGGTTATGTAGGACTTTATAATTTGTTAAACAAGTAATGTGCATGTACGGTAAAGTTTACATATATGAATTAGTCTATTTATGTTGTGTGTAAAAAAAAATTATTCTAAAATTTTCAGTACGTTTAAATATTTAAAACTAAGATTTAATTTGAGTAAGCATGGTAATGACCTACGTAGTTAGGTCGTTACAAATTATTTTCAGTAAGTTTAAGTATTTAAGACTAAGATTTAATTTAAGTAAGTATGATAATGGTCTACGTATTCGGGTCGTTATAAAGTTGATATTAGAGCGGTATCCTACCAGCCTACTTCACATTGCTTCACATCATTTCTGTAACTGCCTAGGTAAGTTAAGTTATTTTCCTTAAGTTAGAATTAGTTAAGATCTTGCTTACGCAATGAACATATCTCATCAATGGCCGCATCGGAGGATAATACCCGTGATGCTTTTGAGGGACTACCCCATCCTGGTATGGTGATATCCAGGAACTTTTCGTGTTAAAGAATTGGATCGACACCATGGAAGTTATGTTTTATGTCTATGGAACTCTTGCCCACATAAGAGTAATATTAGATATGGGAAAGATGTTTGTTGGTGTCTTTGCTTGGTGGTGGCAACAAGGCTATGCGTGAACATGAGTTGGATGTTACCAATAACAATTTAATGGACTATAATGACGGTTATGAGTCTGACGATGAAATTGATGAGGTTGATATCGATAGCAACAACTTTGAAGTCGACACATAATAGTTTGGTTTTTCTTTGATTAATATCGACTATATGCGATCCTTTAGTAATAGAAAATATGTAATGATGGGAAGCTTTAGACATTCCTAAAAGCCATGATTATGCACTCGTGGTATGAATGAGATATGAATAATATTATAAATTTATTCAGATACATTTTATGTTATGATATGATTGTATGCATGACATATGTTGAATTGATAAGCTTGTAAGACATGATATGATATAAAAACAAGAATATGGTTCAATATAGGAGACATGAACTCATTAAATTATTAAAACAGGAAATATATTTCATAGTTTTTCTATGTAGAACCATGCCACTAAGGCGTAGAATGATGCAAAGCTAAGACGTTGATCTTACTGCCCAGTTGAATGAAATAAGACAAATAATGTTATCCCAACAACAAGAGATAGGTGGGCTTAGAACTGAATTAGCTCAACAGAATCAAGGACCTCCTAGCATTGGAGTACCACCAGTGTGACACCTTAGAAATTCATAAACTTGATTTATGAATTATTATCATGGATTTTCTTCATTAATATACTTCTAATGAATTATCTTGATGAATAAGGAATTTCAATATCATGAATGATTGTAAATGTATCATCAGTGTGATGATGTCGATGATTTAACAATGTTGAGTTTCTCTATTTAAATGGAAAATTTTAAATACATAAAAGATGAGTTGAACGACATATAAATTTACACGTAAAATTTATTATGTCGTATTAGAGGGATAATGTAAATTTTTGGAAATAACCTCGATTTTTATTAGTAAGTCAATTTAATGATCTTAGTATTTATTTTTGATCATATCAATAGTTAAGTTTTGAGAGTATGATTGGGAAAGTAATGTGTCACATAGATAGAAGATGTGTGATTAGTGTTTACTCTTAGAAAATTCAAAGATGGAAGATTGATCAAGAATTGTGCTTATGTTTGAAATCAATGGTGTAGATTTTATGTTAAAGAATCATAGGCAAATCATTAGCCAAGCTTTGGATGATAATTGACCAATGAGAGCTTAAGGTAAGGATTGGTGTGATGGAAGATCCAATGGATGAGAACAAGGATGACAATCTTTGATCAATGGTGGAAAATTGGAAGAAAAAAAAAAAAAACAGAATAAAAATGAGTAAGCAAGGGGGGATCTGGATTTTGCATCATAAAAACAAGAAGAAATTTGAACAAATGAGAAAAAAGGAAAGTGATGCATGCATGCAACCTTATGTAAGAAATGTCATGGTTTATTTTGGCAAGTTGACCTAAAGAAGAGACAAGTGAAAGTGACCTTTTGTCTCCACTTTGTTGAACAAAATTTTCAACAAAACTCCCTCCCTTTAGGTGGCAGTAATGAAAGGGAGAATTAGCCAAAATTTTTCCAATTTTACCCCTCAAAATATAGCTCCCTTAAGGTAAAAGTTGGCTGAAAACAAGCCCCTAACACCTTATTTTATTCTCACACGAGTTAAGCTAAAAAACCCTATCTTCTCTAGCCACCACCAAGTTCAAAAAAGAAAAAAGAACCACCAACACTATTCTCCATCTCCAACACCCTTCTAGCACCCTCATTCCTCCATTTTCAAGCTATAACCAACCCCGTTACCAAGTTCGAAGAAGTGTGAAACGGAGTTAGAGGACGTTTTACTAGAGGTAACCTAGTGGTATTCTTTGTGTTTTAGTCATTTTTGGAGAACTAAAGCATGATGTTTAGTTATAATCTTAATGTTAGACTTCTTCTTACCCAGGAAAAAGTTTTGAGAAGAACTTTAGAGGTTCGAGATCTTAAAGGATCCACGGAGCATTTTCGTAAGATCTACAAACTTTGTTAAAGCTTGTAGTTGTTGTGGTAATATAGCATGCATTAGAAACTTTGATATGAAAAATAAATTATAGAATAAGATTCTACAGAGGATAAGCTTCATTTTAGGCTTTAGAATCACTTGGTTTGCTTTTTTATGTCTAAAGTTATGTGCATTTGAAGTTGTGACACGAAACTAGAGAGAAAATGAACCCCTGTGGTACAGTCTAGCCACGGGTTTTATGTACTCCGAACCCTTTAGTCTCAAAATTTTAGACTATAAGTTATATATCTAAAAATTAGATTCGTTAGCTTTCCAACAAGGTATCATACGCTTTGAATGGATAAATGTGCAGTTTTTGGTAGATTTTACAAATTTGGACTACGAACCGAAAGTCTATGCTAAAACCTTCTGCTAGCCACAGGTTTTGTACATTTTGGGTAAGTAAACCATAATTTTTTTCAACACTATTCTTATCATACTAAATAGACAGTTTAAGCTTTCCAATCACATATCTTTTTCCTTATTTGGGCTTGTAAGTGAATTATTATGATTTTTCTAAGTTTACCTATGAATCTGGACTTGTGATACATATGTGGGACCAACAGTCACAAAACCTAAGTTTATGATAGGAAACGCTCAAAAACTAAAGGAAAAAAAATAGACATCTCAAGCTTTAAAATGAGATATCATGCGTTTAAAATGGATATGTACATAAATTTTAATAAATCACATAATATTGTATTGTAATTTGGTAAACTAAGATTTTACCATAAGACACTTAGGAAAACATCAATATTAATGTTTGAAAGGCTTGAAATCTTGGAAAAAAACTATAAATACAGAAACTAGATACTTCAAGCTTTTCAACGAGTTATCAAGTGTCTAAAACGGGATTATACTCAAATTTAAATAAATCTTACAAGTTAAAGATCCTACATCGACAAAACGATTAAACATTAAAGTGTGATATAATGGTAGGTCATAATATATATACATATTTAGTTATAAAATGAGTTGATATTAAGTGTATGATCAAATAATACAAAAAACCCTAACTTTATAAAGTTGAATCATAAGTTTTAAATGGGCTAAGATAAAGTACACTAGATGGTTACTGGGCATATATCAAGAGACTACCTTAGCCCAACTAAATAATCATAACTAAGGGGATTGAGCCTCACAAGCCCAATAATAAATGGGAGGTGTACACTTAGGTAACTTCTTGTCACCTTGATTGATTGATTGATTAATTTATTAATTAATTAATGCATAACCAAATATAAATAATTAAGTAATTAAGTAATTAATTAATTAATTATTAATTAATTAATTATAAGAGTTAGTAGGTGATAATTAAGATTATTATAATATATGATTAATTAGAGATTAATTAATCATTAATCATTAACCATTAAATATAATCATCAAAATAACTATGGATAATTAATTAAAGATTAATCAAACATTAATTATTAGATTAATCAAATTATTAATTATTAATATAAGAATTAATAATTATTAATTATTATATGAGAAAGAATATTTAAGTAAAATAATTAAATTATTAACAATATAATTATTAATAAGTCAATTAAAATTATGTAATTTAATAATTATTACTCAATTAGATAAAGTAATAATTAACTAGTACCTAATTAATTAGTTAATTAATTAATTAATCAATTAAATTAAATTAAATTAAATTAAGTAAAATTAAATTAATTAAATAATAATATTAGAAATTTATTTAACACTTAATAATTAATTTGAATTAAGTGTTAATGTTAATTATGACATAAACAAATTAAGCTCACTTTAATTTATAAAATAAATAAATAAATGAATAAAGTTATATAACTATGGTTCCATCTAATGAAATATTGTTAAATTAGGATAAATTCTCAAATCTGCGTAGTAAGAGATACAATTCTGGAAGTTTAAGCATGTAAGACAAGTAAGTACAAATCTCACATACATCATGGAACAAAATGTTTTTCTTTGTTGATGCTGTATGTTTACTATGACTTGACTTGATGATGTAATGAGTATACGAGTTATACGTATTACTTTGATTAAGTATTTGATGTGCATAATTTCTCTTGCACTGACATGATTGGCATGCCTCGTAGATAATTTATGCCATAATGATAGATGCATAATGACATGTAAATCTACACATTATCATAATTAATAAGAATGAGCCAAATGAAAGGTAGGATTAAATATCGTACCAACCTCCAATTAGTAAAATGATATGATAAGAACGAAAGCTATAAGATATGACATTGGAGGTTGTTGAAGTCACTCCCCTAACTCCCCATTGGTTGCGTGTATATGGGTATGACATAGGGGCCCTTATGTAGACAAGATATGTATATAATTAAGCATAATTGAACACACATAGATTTCATGCATTTTCAAACATTCATGATGTTACATGTGATGAAATGGTTTTATGAAAATGTTTTGTGAGATATTGTTTGTACTTACTGAGTGAAAGCTCATACGTGTGTGTTCGTGCTGTAGGTAACGCGGGTAAGCAGCCGCTACTTATGTTTTATAGACTGGCAAAGCTGTACAGAGGCGATGAAGGACGGGAGTGGGATACCACCACAAATTTAATTTCCGCATTTAGACTTCTTAAATTATTTTGTATCGACTATATTTATAACTATGTTCCAATGTTTTGGTACTACTAAGCTAGTATAAGTACTTTACGAGAAAAATACTTTAGACTCTTTTCTTTTAATTTACATAAAGTTATAGTTTTATAAATATTATCTAAATCTGAATTTGAATAGAATATTTATTAGCTAGAGGTTTTTAATTTCCTCAGTTAAAAATTTTAGTAATTCTAACTTTTGTAGTACGAATATGATTTAATTTAAATTTTTTTTTTTGTATTTTTATAACCAAACAAAAATAAGTGTTAAGACTAAATTAGATAAGAATAAATAAGCTAGTTAACTGTCCGAAAAGTCGGGTCGTTACAGCCAGCACCCGTGAATCAACTAGCTGCACCAGAAATTTCTAATGCCGACCCGGTGATTCGAGAAAGCCCTTGAAGTTCCTGTTGCGATTGAACCTTTACCTGTTCCACTAGCACCACCGATTCAAACTCTGGGAGAGCTATATGACAAATGTCGTGGCAAGAAAGCACCGGAATTCAAAGGATCAATAAATTTGATTGAGGCCGACAATTGGTTGGTTGACCTCCAGGTCATTCTGAACTTGTTGAGGCTCAATGATCAAGAGAAAGTCCTATATGTGTCATTCTTGCTAAGGAAAGATACTCGTCTCTGATGGGAAACAATCCAGATTCGGCAAGATGTTAGCCTAATGACATGGGAATACTTTGTTGATGAATTTAAGAAGAAATACTTTAACATATAGATTATGGAAGCTCAACAAGATAAGTTCAATGGTTTTTGCCAAGGTAATTTGTCTGTCGCTGAGATAGTCAAAAAGTTTGAACAGCTAGCATGTTTCTATCCTCACCTCATAAGTTTGGAGAGGGACAAATTAAAAAGGTTGTGAAGATATTCCGCTCTAACTTGGCAATAATGATTAGTAATGGACCTTATCCACCAGCCATCGTTACTGAATGTGTTAGTCAGGCAATTCGAGCTAAGTACTTGGTAGGAGAGGACAAAGAAGAACGGGCTAAGTTCTTTAAAGCTAAGAAGGACAAGAAGGCCTAAGCTAAGTAGAATAAGGCAAGACCAAACCAAATCCGCTAGCAGAGAGGTCAAGGAGGAGTCTTCGGCCAAAATAGCAATAATAAGCCATTCGGCAATAATTATCACAAAAGATAAGGGGATAAGGGAATTTAGGAGGACTGGGGAATCAGAAGAAGCATCTCTAAAAAAAGAATGCTTCCTATAACAACAGTTATCCTACTTATCAAAAACGTAGAAAGAAGCACTTGGGAGATTGCCATGTTGGAACCAATACCTGTTTTTTGTGTGGCAAGAAAGGCCACAATGCTAAGAACTACTACTTTAATCCTTAGAACTAGCAGAATCATTAGAGAGGCCAAGGAAATCAACTTCATGTAGCACAGTTAAAGCTCGAAAGACGTGCAATCACTTAAAGTAGACTTGAAGCTCCATAACCTCATGGATGTATTTATACCTACACCAAGGAAGATGTTCAAGCTGAACCTTCCACGGTGGTGACAGATCAACTTCCTTTTGCTAATCAAGATACCTATGTGTTAATTGATTTTGGAGCTACACATTCACTTACATTACCTAAGTTTACTAAGAATCTAAGTAGAGGAAGTGATAGAATTAGAAGAACATTTAAGATTGCATTATCTTCTAGGGAAATTTTATTTTCTGATTATTGGATACGTTATGTTCTAATAGTTATATGTGGTAGGAAAATGTATGTCAATTTGATTGTTATTGACCTATATGACTATGATGTCATTTTGGGTAAGGACTATGATATCATTTTGGGTATGGACTTCTTGGAAAAATACAACGCAGTCATAGACTGTCAATGTTGTATAATCACATTCAAGCTAGTTTAAGGCGAGGAGTTCGTTTTTAGAGGATTAACTCCAAATAGCCAAAAATGATTATTTCTGTGCTAAGGGCTAGAAAGTTTTTGGCAGAAGGATGTATTGGATTTCTAGCCAAAATGGTGGATAAGATACAAGAAACCAAGAGCAGAATGAAAGAAGTACCGATAATCAAAGACTTCATGGAAGATTTTCCTGAAGATTTACTAGGGCTACCACCGGAGTTAGATATTGCTTTTGAGATCGAAATGGTTTCTAGCTCAGCACCAGTATCTAAAGCACCTCATAGGATGGCCTCGCTGAACTTAAGGAATTGTAAATTCAACCATAAAAGCTTCTGGACCGAAGATTCATCCGTCATAGCTATTCACCATGGGGAGCCTAAGTCTTGTTCGTAAAGAAAAAGGATGATACTCTTAGGATATGCATCGACTATCGAGAGCTGAATAAGATTACAATTAAGAATAAGTATCCAGTACCCAAGATCAACGATATGTTTGACCAACTAAAAGGAGCTTCAATTTTCTCGAAAATCGACCTGCGATCAGGATATCATTAGCTTCAAATTAGGGAAGAAGATGTTCCCAAGACACCCTTTCATATGCGATATGAACACTATAAGTTTCTAGTTATGTTATTTGGATTGACAATGCTCCAGCTGCCTTTATGGACTTGATGAATCAAGTGTTCAAGGATTATTTAGATAAGTTCGTTATTGTCTTTATAGACGACATCTTGTTTATTCAAGGTCAAAGAAAGAGCACGAGGAGCACTTAAGGATTGCTCTACAGATTTTAAAGCAAAACCAACTTTATGCTAAATTCACGAAATGTGAATTTTGGTTGGAGAAAATTCATTTCTTAGGACATGTGTTATTTAAAGAAGGTATATAGGTAGATCCGGCCAAGATTGAAGAAGTGAGTAAATGGCCAGCTCCGAAAAGCGTCACCGAAATACATAGTTTTCTTGGTTTAGTAGGTTATTATTGACGTTTTGTCGAGGGATTTTCTAAAATAGTAGTGCCTCTCACAGCACTTACATGGAAGGGAAAGAAGTATGAATGGACTACAAAATGTGAAGAAAACTTCCAAGATCTAAAGAATAAGCTAATTAGCGCTCTAATCCTTACTATACCAGTTACAGAGGAATGGAATTTTGTGATGTACAACGATGCTTCCAGGATAAGGTTAGAAGCCGTACTTATGCAAAATGGAAAAGTGATCACTTATACTTTACGACAGCTTAAAGAACTATCCGACGTAAGATTTAGAATTTACGGCGGTAGTTTTTGTGCTCAAAATCTGAAGACACTACCTTTACGATACCAAGTGTAAGGTTTACACGAACCATCAGAGTTTGAAATATATCTTCATGCAGAAAGTGCTTAACATTAGGCAAAGAAGATGGCTTAAACTTGTGAAAGATTATGGCATAGACATCCATTACCACCCTGGGAAGGCAAATAAAGTAGCCGATGCCCTTAGCCAAATGTCGTCCTTTTCGTTGATGTTAATTCAGTCATTGATCGGGCCTCTCCAGAAAAAGCTGGGGGAAGCCAGAATCGAGCTCATTATGGGAAGTTTAGCTACCCTAACCTTTCATCCTATCATTTTGGATGGCATAAAGAAGCATCAAGAAGCAGATGTCTCGCAACAAAGAACAAGAAATGAAGTCTTAGAAAGAAATAAGTCGGATTTCAACATCTCTGATGACAACATACTCTTTCGGAAAGATAAACTATGCATTTTTAATGAAGAAGAGTTGAAGAAGCAAATCACGTAAGGAGCTAACGAGATGCCATATTCCATTAATGTTGGAGCCACAAAGATGTTCAAAGACTTAAAAAAGAGTTTTTGGTGGCCCAAAAGGGAGAATGATGTTGCCTTATTTGTCAGCAAATGCCTCATGTGTCAGAAAGTGAAGGCTGAACATCAACGTCCATGGGGAAAATTACAGAAAATCTCCATCCCAGAATGGAAATTGGATCAGGTGACCATGGATTTCGTGGTTGGATTACCCCGAACTCCTAACGACAAAGATGCTATTTGGGTAATTGTCGATTGATTGATGAAATATGCTCACCATTTAGCCATTAAGCCTAGTTTTTCACTAGAACAGCTAGTAGAATTATATGTTGTGTAGATCATTCGCTATCACGGGATTCCAAAATCGATTATCTCAGTTTGCGATGGTCGTTTCACTTCTAAATTTTGGAAGAGTATGCATCAAGCAATGGGTACAAAGCTTACATTTAGCCCATCTTTTCACCCTCAGACAGACAAACAATCGGAAAGGACTATTTAGACTCTAGAAGATATGCTACGAGCATGCGTGATGGACTTCAAGGGGACTTGGGACAAGAAGCTTCTTTTGATCGAATTCTCATACATTAATAGTATCCATGCTTCAATTGGGATGGCTTCTTATGAAGCTCTTTATGGGAGAATATTATAACGACTCGACTTTTTGGACCGTTAACTAACTTACTTATTCTTAATTAATTTAGTCTTAACACTTATTTATGTTAGGTTCTAAAAATACAGATTATACTTGTACTTGAAGAGTTTAATAAACTAAATTCTTTTAACCGAGGAAATTGAAAATCTCTAAAAAATAAACATCCTATTCAAATTCATACTTAGATGATATTTAAAAAGCTATAACTTCATGTAAGTTAAAAGGAAAGATTCTAAAGTCTTTTTCTTGTAAAGAACTCCCACTAGTTTAGTAGTACCAAAATATTGGAAACACAATTATAAATATAGTCGATACAAAATAATTTAAGAAGTCTAAATGTGAAAATTAAATTCGTAGAGGTATCCACTCCCTTATTTTATCGCCTCTGCACAGCTTCGCTAGTCCAAAAAACATCTAAATAGTAGGCTACTTACATGCGTTACCTACAACACGAGCACACTCATATGAGCTTTCGCTCAGCAAGTACAAACAATATCTCACAAAATATTCCATAAAATCATATCATTACACATAACATCAAGAATGTTCAAAAATGCATGTGATTTATGTGTGTTCAATTATGCTTCATTATATACATGTCTTATTTACTTAAGGGCCCCTATATTGTAACCATATGCGCACAACCAATGGGGAGTTGGGGGAGTAACCTTCCAACTACCTCAAAGGTCATAACTTATAATTTTCGTTCTTATCATATCCTCTCACTAATAGGAGGTTGGTACGACACTTAATCCTATCTTTCATTAGCTTCATTCTTATTAATTGTGACAATGTGTAGATTTACATGTCACTCTACATCTATCATTATGGCATATATATTTGTGAGGCATGTCGTTTATGTCAATGTAAGAGAAATTATGCACGTCAAATATTTAATTAACACAATACATATAACCCATATACTCATCACATCACTAAGGTAAATCATAGCAAACATAGAACATCAACAAAGAAAAAAAATTTTGTTCCATACTGTAGGTGAGGTTTGTACTTACTTGTGTTATGTACTTAAACTTCCGAAGTTGTATCTCCTACTACGCAAGTTTGAAAAATTTTCCTAATTTAACAATATCTCATTATTAGATAGAATCATAATTATATTACTCTATTCATTCATTTATTTATTTTATAAATTAAAGTGAGCTTAATTTACTTATATCATAGTTAACCTTAATAATTAATTCATATTAACTATTTAGTGTTAAATAAATTTCTACTATTTATTAATTAATTAATTAATTTTACTTAATTTAATTTAATTGATTAATTAAGCAATTGATTAATTAATTAATTAACTAATTAATTAGGTAGTAGTTAATTATTACTTTATTTAATTGAGTAATTATAATTAAATTGCATAATTTTAATTGACTAATCAATAATTATATCGTTAATAATTTATTAATGTTACTTAAATATTCTTTCTCATATAATAATTATCAATTGATAATTCTCGTATTAATAAGGGTTAATTTCATTAATAGCACTTCTGAAATAAATTATATTAAATACAGCACCACTTTTTGTTCCCTTCAGTTCTAGCACTGCTACGTCAGTTTTGTGGGGCCCAGCAGCATTAAATATATGCAAATTTCCAAGTTTACCCTCATCTCCCTCGCATGCCCCAAAAAAATTCCCAAACCAGCATCTATAGTGTTTTAGAGAGAGAAACTGAAATCTAGAGAGAGAAAGAGTTGCAACCGACCGGAACCACTCAGAAACTGCCCAAAACCACCATGAAATCCCTCTATAAACCGCTTGGAAGTCTGCGAAAGTCGGAAAATCTTCAAAAACCGTTAAATGTCCAAAGTCACGGAACTGACTGAGAAAAACATAACTGTTATGACCGGGTGATCACAACGGTTATGACCGCTACCCTATACCATGAACAAGAGTAACGGTCATAACCATTATGATGGTCATAACAGTTATGACCGGGTGGTCGATATCGTGTACAAGAGTAATGGTCATAACCGTTATGACCGGGTGGTCGATATCGTGTACAAGAGTAATGGTCATAACCGTTATGACCTGGTGGTCATAATCATTATGACCGCTACTATATACGTGAACAAGAGTAACGGTCAAAACCGTTATGACCGTCTGGTCATAATGGAGACGGTCAATGTAATACCCAGAAATTTTGATGACATTAGAGTTCCTTAAAATGAGGAAAACCTAAGTTTGGATCATGATTGGAATATAATGAACGTATAGGTTTGAGTTCTCGATTAACTAGCAACGAGACTCAACAATAGATTACTTCGCCAAGTATAAGGCGTTTTAAGGAATAAGGCATGACGAAATTTCATGATTTTGTGTTGGTTAAAGTTTGACCAAGAAAGTCAAACTTGACCAAAAAGTCAAAGGGTTGACTTTAAGTTTGACTAAGATGATACTGCAGTGTAATTAATCAATATGGAAATTA
>JAFMPE010134032.1:2594-12709 GCA_024759925.1 Ficus religiosa
TAGTCCATATTTCATTCCACGGATATTGATCAATATGGCATCTGGTCATGTGAGCATGAAGTATGGTTTCCAGGTACTTATGGGTGCTTTTAAAGCCGAAACATACTGAAAACAAAAGGAAGGTATAATAACTAAACATGCAATTTCATCCATGTAGTCAGTTATTGAACAATCAGGGTTATCCATCAAACCACCATAATGATCAGTTAATAGAAAGCCATCAAGTACAGAGTTCTTTTGTTCACAAAATGCTGACTTTCAACTGCATCTCAAAAGCGGATCCGTGTTAATGTTCTCCTCACATAAGATATGGTTATCTTAGGGACCAAANTAGTCCATATTTCATTCCACGGATATTGATCAATATGGCATCTGGTCATGTGAGCATGAAGTATGGTTTCCAGGTACGTACGGGTGCTTTTAAAGCCGAAACATACTGAAAACAAATGGAAGGTATAATAACTAAACATGCAATTTCATCCATGTTGTCAGTTATTGAACAATCAGGGTTATCCATCAAACCACCATAATGATCAGTTCATAGAAATCCATCAAGTACAGAGTTTTTTTGTTCACAAAATGCGGACTTTCAACTGCATCTCAAAAGCGGATCCGTGTTAATGTTCTCCTCACATAAGATATGGTTATCTTAGGGACCAAATCATGCGGCAGTGACGGCTTGTGCCACTGGTGCACATTCTATTGGTGATGCTGCAAGGATGATTCAGTTTGGAGACTCTGATGTCATGGTGGCTGGAGGTACTGAGTCCAGCATTGATGCTTTATCCATCGCAGGATTTTGTAGGTATTACATGTCACAGTATAAGCCTTTGTCCATCCGACTCTACGTATGAAGTTAAAGACTAACGAATTTATTGACCTAAAATAGCTTTTCTTCATTGAACTCCAGCTGTAGGATTTCAAATTTAACTGCAAACATCTGCGTCACAAGCATGTTTTTATCCTTTTTGCTTGCATTCTGCAAATCGAGGGTTACATACCACATGATGCATTGTTAATTGGTTGTTGGCTGCACCATTCCTTTGACTCTTTGGTTTTACCATGAGCAACAAAGAGGAAACTTTATGAAAGGATTATTGAGCAAGTAAAGTGAAAAAAAAAAAAAAAAAAAAAGTGTCCATGTGAAGAATGGAAGAAAGATTACCGCAGGTTATATAGGAAACATGTCATTTTTTTTTTTAATTATTGAAGAAATGCTTCTTCATTTGCAGGTCGAGGGCATTGACTACAAAGTTTAACTCTACTCCGCAGGAAGCTTCACGGCCTTTCAATTATGCTAGAGATGGATTCGTGTACGTAGGAAACTCTTTCAAGTCTTGGAAGGTTCATTTGACAATTTGGTTGTTGCTCTTCCATTAATATTCCTCCTGTCACCTAATCTTAACTTTGAACTCAGGATAGGGGAAGGCTCTGGTGTTTTGGTTTTGGAGGTCAGTCAACATGTACAAATTTAATGTATTAATTAATTAATTATTTTTATTTTTCCCCCACTTCTAACAAGTAATGTTCTGATTTTACTCGTCCTTGTACTTTGATGCTAAAGGAACGTGAGCACGCGAAAAGACGAGGAGCAAAAATCTATGCAGAGCTTCGTGGTTATGGCACTTCAGGTTGTTTCTTTATAACGTCACAAATCGTAGTATTTCCCTCCTGGTGAACAACTTTGCTGATTGAATATATATATATATATATTTTGTTCCTATAAGGTGACGCGTACCATATTACTCAACCTCATATTGATGGAAGAGGGGCAATTCTAGCAATGTCACGTGCCTTGAAGCAGGTAAAGCTTGATGATTCTGGACAATTAATCCAATGTATCTTTACCTTTTAGAATGTGTTCACTTCCATCCATAAAATCAATTTCTATCTAAATGCTTCATAGAACATCCAAGGTTGATCATGTACCAGTTTTACCATTTTCCGGTTCAAGTTTGTTACTTTTCTGCAGTAGTTATAAATCCATGCGTAGTTTATGCAACCACTCCTATATTTTCGCCTAACAGGAATTTGCTGGATTGACAATAAGATTTGCATGACACTCTTAATTGCAAAAGGGGAAAACTATATGTCGGCAACGGAAAATTGTCAGACATGGTTCATATGCTGATAGCAGGAGTAGATACTTAAGCAACTTAGTTGCTGCTACGCGAATTCGCCTTTTCTTTTAAACAGCCAAGTTCCCAATTTGAATTCAGATATCCGTGCAGAAGTGTTTTAAAATATATTATATGTCAATGAATATGGACATGATTCAGCCTTAATGTAATATTTGTTCATATACAGTCTGGTCTTCGTCCTGAACAAGTGGATTATATCAATGCCCATGCTACATCAACACCTTTGGGTAAATCATCCGGACCTTTATCTACATTGTTGTTGTTGATCTTTTTCTTTCTAGTTTATAAGTTGGTAATTTGAGAACTGAGATTCCGGGTATCTTCTTAAACCTGGTGAATGTCCCATAATGTCGTAATGATATATCAGGTGATGTAGTGGAAGCCAATGCTATCAAAAGTCTCTTCTCTGATCATGCAGCATCGGGTGCTTTGGCTTTCTCCTCCACAAAGGTAAACTTGGGCATTTCTGTACTTATTTGTTATCAGAATATTAGCATGGCTTTAGTTTTCACTAAGGGTGTCGGTGTGTTGTAAAAAACTTGTTATAAGATAAAATAACTACAAGAACATATGTATTAAGACTAATGGTAACTGATTAATATATGTTTAAGGGAGCTCTTGGCCATCTCCTTGGAGCAGCTGGAGCTGTTGAAGCAATCTTTACAATTTTGGCCATACACCATGTAAGCTATTTCATTCAACCTTTTCTTTTTCCCCTTCCTTTTGTCCTGTTTTTGTATAACTCCCTACTTTTATATAAACCTGGACTAAATATAGCTGTCTTGTATTACGTTGCAGGGAATTGCACCATTAACACTTAATCTCACGAAACCGGATCCAGTATTTAGTGATGCGTTTATGCCTTTAAATGCTTCTAAAAAAATGCCAATTCGAGCAGCTTTGTCAAATTCTTTTGGCTTTGGAGGAACGAATGCATCCCTGCTGTTCACTGCTACTGCTTGATGATGCAGTTCGGTTCATCATCATGCTCCAGATGTTGAAATATGTACAGAAAGGTGGGCTTTTTCTCGCCATTCGGAACATGTTATGGAGCAAGAGAATACTTGAAAGGTTATCCAATGCAAGCACCAGTGCATAATTTGTTTAATGAATAATATCCGTAGTTTCTTAGTTTTGGAATTAGAAGATTTTGAGATGTAAAATGTAGGAAGAGCCATTTTATAGATGCCAAACAGATGAGGCAGCAGAGGAAGCTATTGGCATGGTTGGCTTTATCCGTTGTTCGGAAATGTTCCTTGGTCTGTTTCAAGAATTGGCTTCTCAAATGTATCGGAAAAGGGGAAAGATAAAATAAGTAGTCCGCTTGGTGTTGAATTTTGCCTTCCATAATCACAATAAAATCCATACTTTTTGGTGACGGAGACTTTCTTATTGATGTTGGAATTTTGTTTCCCACAATGAGGAAGGTTGGTGAGGGTCACAGATGATGCAATTGGGCACGTCTTGAGGCACCATTTTTGTCTAAACAAACTTTGGTGGTAAGAGTTCAGACCAGAACTACATTTCGTTTTATTTTATTTTATTTTTAATGGTTACAAGCACTATATCGTGCGATTGAATGATGGATAAGTCAATCTGGACCATAAAAGTTTGATCTACTTTAACTAGATGGAACCCAACCATAAAAAATTTCAACGCGCTAGTTCCTTACGGATCATCATCCAGCACCTTAAAAAACCTTATGCGAGTCGTACAGCAGGGGGACACACGGTTTAGTATGATCCAAGCATCATGTGCACTTTAAATAGATAACTACCGTCGGTAAAAAATATATACCATGAAGAAACTAGTAAAAAAAAATAAATAAATTTTATAAAGAGCCATAATAGTGCACTTTAGATTGATTACATCTGATCTCTCTCTCTCTCTCTCGCTAAGCCTACTCACAGATCAAATATGTGGCTAACAGCGGACAATAATAGCTGTACAATCTAAGAATGCATTGATTTGAAACCCTCTGTAAGAGGAACCACTTTTGCTGAAACCTTGGACTGCAACTTCGATACGGCCTGGCGTATGTCCTGCAATTGTGAGGAAGGAGCCGTCTTAAATTTTATGAAACAAAAAGGAGGCTACAAACATAACATGCAGATAATGGTGCCGTTGGCTCCTGACATCCTTGAGGGCAGAAGGGAAAACTAGGAAGAAAGTTAATAGAACCCAACACCCTAATAAAGAAATTTCAATTCTTTTCTGCAATCGAAAGCTGATTTTATCATTTTGGGGAATAGGATGAAGGTGATGTGATGTCCGTTCGAGTTCATCTATTTCCCTCTACAACCAGGGGCGATTTTGACATGTTTGGAAAGCAAAATTGACAAGGATAATAAGTTAGCATAAATAAAGAATCTGGATTTGGAATTGCAGACTGTTAAAGGTCACAAGTGACCTTGTTGAGGCGATTCATTACCTCTAGATGGTAACGGGAGGAGAAATGGGTTAGCAGAACTGCCTTGTTTCGAATCCATTCCGCATTTTCCATAATCTGCATTAGTTTCAGAAACCAATAAGATAAAAGAATAAGCATGGTCACAAGTTTGATTAAAAGACATAAACTTGTTGCTTTAAGAGCTTACTTATATAACTTCAAATAGCTAAGCATTTGAAGACAAAAACCATCCTAGATGAATCCACTCACTAGACCCCAGTCACTTGATTATCATGGAAAATCGATCAATCTACTCAAGTACTTTTTTCCTCATTTATATATACATGTATATTACACCTAGACTAAAGCATAAATGAACATAAAATACCAATATACCTCGAATATATGAGTATGACCATGCTGTCGTGCATGCTCAATGCTGACGCTTTCATCCAGGAAAGTTGCCTGTAAACATTCCTCACTCATCAGAAAGAAATTTCACCAAATGGCGTCATAAAGTAAAACAAGCATGTATGCATGCATATTTAAGTCTTTCGAAGTGAAGTGTCTTTGACATTCCGTATTCCAAGTGTAGCATGAAATTGATCCAACAAATTGTGCAGCATTAAGTTCCTAAATCAGCAGCTACCTAAAGATTTTCAAGTTCCTAGAGAAAAACTGGAGATTTTACATACAGGTAACTGAAGGGTAATAAACTTAAGAAACTGTTCATATAAAAAAAGTCAAGGAACTGGAAGCAAAGGTTTAAGTTGCTAAGGTTAACAAAAAATCTCTACCACTTGGTGTCAAAAATAAGATTTTTGAAATGATTTTTGTTCATTGACAAGAAAATCTTGTCTCTGCTTCAACAAGAAGAAGAAGAAGAAGAAATCTGACCATGCTATGGCTCTACATCTATCATGATATTCTCTTAGGTTATAGAAAACCTTGTCGCATGACCATGTGCACCCATGCAACAACACATTTTGGATGACAAGACGTGAAACTTCTAACCAACCAGAGTATCAAGAATAATGATTACGATGCACCTGTTGATGGGTAAATGGTCAAGACAGTTTCAGGATGGTCTAGCTGGAATCGGGCTAACCACAAAATGAAGGGCAAAATCACACAGAAATAGTTTTAGAACGTATTTTGGGAACTAAAACCGTTTTCTTTTGTCACAAATACAAAGTGAGCTGACATTCCTTTTATAAGCGCAAAGTTTCCAAGGAATAAAATGTTTTCTTTGGCATATCAAAACCGGATAACTGTCCAACCTTTGAATAATTGAGTTTGACGAAGAGAAACTTTACAAGAAGTGTAAATTCACACCTCAGTTATAAGAATCTTTGCCCTCAAGGCGTCAGCATTGCATGGATCAAGCATAAAATCTGCCATTGTATCTCCTGTGAAGGCCACCTCAGGAGACAATATAATGTCTGTAATCTGAAAAGGAAGTAGAACGTTGAATGGATATTCCTCAAGTTCAATGGAAAATTCAAAAGGACATTACAAACCTCGACACCAGACTTCTTCAACTTCTCAATTTGTTTCCCTTTAAGATGAATGTACTGCTTCTTCAACTTTTTTCTAACTGAGTAGACTACGTACCCCTGCACATAACAAACAAACCTTTATCAACAACTATACACGTGGATATTTCTAAGTTACACTACTATAAGCTAAAACGTTGGCAAGCATTCATCTAATTCTGTAAATTGCATAGAGGAAATATAATGACAACGTGCACCTGGCTGGGTATAACATGCTGAGTTCTAAAAGGTCGGACCACAAGGTTATTCCGCATTTCAAATGTTTCACCTGAATGCAAAACATGAACTATCATTCCCAGCTTGAAGATATATTACCCCACAAACAAAATAACTGAAGCAAAGATACATACCTACATCCAACGGAACCAAATCAATGTTCAGTTCCACTTGTCCCATTGTCCTATGAATGTCGAATAACTTCTCCACGTCCTCTTTAATACAAGGAGGAACAAATATTGTTGGAGGTTTTAAGCTGTACAAACCACGGCTAGCAACATACATTGGTAGCCCACCCTGAAACAACAGATATGCTATAACAGTTTAGGCATAGACGTAGGTTCATTTGGGAGCCTCGACCTCCGTTTAGAGATTCACGAACCCAAGCCTCGAAATTGCACAAATACGCTGAATAATCCATCCACACCATTCAATTTCATTTTAGTTACTTAAGTAGAGCAATCATCCCCACTATTTATCCAACTAAAAGCATAACAGCATAAGGATAATACCAAAAAACTTGCGATAAATCCCATGAATCCTACAAGCTACAACCAACTATTGACTAATTTAAATAGGCAAAATCTGTTTATGTCAATTTTGTTCAAAATAAAATTAGGATAGAACAACAAAGAAATGGAAAGCTCACAGCGGGAGGAAGTCAACATTTCTATGAAACCTAGGTGGGATTTTTGCTATTATCATCTCAAACAACAGAGAATATGCAAAACAATCAAAGTTTCATCACTTTTTCTTAATGCCCACTTATAAATCCATGATGGGTAGTCCATAGAACAAAAAACAAAGAGATAAAAAATCAAGGAAAAGAAAAAAAGAAAAAGCTTACAATGTGATCAAGATGGGCATGAGTGATGAAGAGAAAGTTCTGGTGAATAGCTCTGGAGGGACATCTCCCAATATCGAAAGCGCATTTGAATTCGGGAACTATGACGCAAGTCTCCTGGCCGCCAATGGAGATTCCCTCGATGGAATAGCCTTCCAAGTCGACCCCTTTTCGGACAACCTGAGACCGGGCAATCCGGTACTCGTCCTCCTCGATGGCACGGCCAATCACCGGCAAGAAGCCGGATTCTTTAAGGGCATTCAGGGGAGTGAGGTGGGTCTGTCTCTGAAGCGGAACTCTGAAAGGCTTCGGTGGTGGAGCTGAAATGGGGTTGTGGTGGTGGGGCCGGACTAGGACGAGTGGGGCTCTAGAGGGTGGGGATAGATTCAGAGATATTTGCATGTTTTTCTGGGATTGTGAGAGAAGCATAACATACACCAAGAGAGACAGAGAGAGAGAGGGGTTTTAAAGAGGTTTTTCACTGTGAAAGAGAACCAAAGGTTGGAGAGATTTTTCTTCTTTTTTTTTGGGACAATTATCCAACTGCCCAAATGCATGAGGAGGGTCAGGGTTAAAATAAGGAATTCGTCGGTAGAGTTCGATTCTGGTACAAAGCAAACCTGATGTCGCATAGTTTGTGGCCGTCTGATGACATTTCACGATTGAAGATCGAAGAGGTGCACAGAACTAACGGTACACGCACGTATGATGGACAAATTACACTGCAACTTTCCTCTGGTCTTATCATTGTTATTTCTTTTTTTTTTTTTTTTTTTTTGAAAGAAAAAACTAATAAGATATGCGGTTTTTGGATAGAAAAATGATCCATGTTCCTTTAAATGTTAATTACGCATCTCATTAATAAGTGATTAATCGATTAAAATATATATTAATATCAATTAATTAATAATTAAACAATTAATTTCATGATTTAACAAAATGTTTAAAAAAACCACTTGCCCACAAGTATTTTTCCTACAATTTATTGTTACTTATTACCAGTAAATTGAGCCTAACTTTTTTAAATAGAAAAAATTAGTGGTATGAATTGTACTTTTGGACTTTTTTTTAATATATAAATAAATAAGTATTTGAGAGTGATTCCATTATTTTTAAGATTTGTAGCCCCACAAGCATAAACACTTTCTTAAGTATGGCAAAAACAGGTCATGTACACTACTTTCTCTAAGTCATTTACCTGAAACCTACTCTCTTATCACCAAATCATACTTTAACAGCCGAAGTTGGAGTGGCAGCCTAAAGGAAGACAGTGGGGATCGAACCCAGATGGACAAAGGAGAGATATCTAGCAAAGGCTTCTCACCTTTTTTGTCATCTCATCCAGCCCTATAGGCGATGAATTGTACTTTTAGACTTACTTGTAGGTATTATTATTTTAGTTATTGATTCTATTTTTTGTTATAATTCAAAAAAAAATTTACATTTCGCCTAACAAAACAAACAATACCTACTTCTTACAGACAAGTACGGGTTTGCAAGAAAGAGAGATATAGAACAACCCCGAAAATGTTGTATCCATGTCTACCTTCTCCATCATCATCACTGTTTATTTTCGTATCCAACGGCCCCTAAAGTCCCAATGTACATGTCTCGCAAAAAAGGAATGTCGGACACTAGAGTTGATGTACTTCTTACTGTAAGTATTGCTGTTTAAATATACCAACACCACCTCCTAAAATGATTTATTTTAAATTCACCTTTTATCATGAGCTTCATTTAAATAATCTTCACTTTTATTTACAATAATAATAATAATAATGGGTAAATATGTGGTATAGTCCATTTTATAAATCCTATTGGTAAAACTCATTTTTAAACTATTTAGATGTAATCAAACAGTTGAGATGTTATTTGTGCACGATATTTATAATGCACCTTAACTCATTGTATTACATATTAAGAAATTTAAAAAAATAATTAAAAAAGAAATTAAAAAAACAAACCAACCTTCATAGGTGGAAAGGTGGGGGCTCCTCGCCGAGGAATTGACGTAGGCCAAGCAAGGCTTGTCGCTCGTCATTCGAGGGGGTTTTCCGTTGCCAGGGTCCAGTGGGGGTTCATCGAAGTATGGAAGGGCGGTTGGGGGGAGGGGGCGCAAGGGAATCTTCGGGGGGTGGGGGGTCGAGATCGTCGGTGAAGGGAAGGAAGAAAGAAAAAAACCTTCATCGTGTTTGGCTCCTAGCTCGTAGTCCATTGAGCTGGGGGTAGCATCGTCGGAGGTCGTCGAGAGGGGGGACGAGTCGAGAACGGGCAAAGGGGGATCATCAAAGGTTGTGGTGGTGAGCCAAGCCAAGATCGAGGTCTAGATCCGATTGGGGGGTCATGGGGAGATCGTTGCTAGGCAGGAGGGGCCAGATCTGACGGGGGGTCAAGGGGACTAGATCAGGCGTAGGGGGCTCGTCGTTCGGGGAGAGGGGGGTTGGGTCATAGGCAATTTATCCTAAAAGATAAAACATAAAAGTTTGTTTGTTTTCTAGTAATTACAGGTAGTGTAACACACAACTGAAAATTAACTATACCTTTATCCTAAAAGGTTGGGAAAAAAAAAAAAAAAAGTTTGTTTGCTTCTAGTAATTACAGGGCTTAGGAAGTTTGAAATGTTCCAACGAAGGACCTTCATTTTAATTCTTTGAAAAGTAAAATCTTGATGATTCGACTTGGTGGCTTAACGGGAATATATATATTTATATAGGAATATATATATATATGTATATATATATATATAAACAAAAACACAAACAAGCAAAGATTAGGACCAAAACCATTATGAAAAAGGAACAAAAAATAAATAAAAATCCTTCCTTTTCCTCCAGCATTGCTTTGTACTTTAAAAAGATAAAACCTTCAAAAAGTCTATGACTGTCTTTCCCAGTCGAAACATATTGAAAAAAAAAAAAAAAAAAAAAAAACTCATGACACAACTATCCCGTTAAGAAATGCAAAGGAAT
>JAFMPE010134077.1:0-10070 GCA_024759925.1 Ficus religiosa
TGATCATCTGCGATTTGTATTGATTTTTAATTTTTTTTATTTTATTAAAAGATATTTTTGAAGGAAAAAAAAAACAACGATAATTTGTTTTTAATTATTTTTTTAATAATAATTAGGATTTATATTTGAATATATTTAATTAAGGTATAATGATATGTCACATTAGCAATTCCGTTAATTTTTTAACGGTAGTAGATGGAGGGGGCAACGTGAATGATTATATATAGATCAGGGGCATAATGAACGGTTTTAATACTTCAATGGGACAAAATGAAATATGATACATAATCCAGGGTCATTTGTGAAATTAATCCTAATTATTTTACAAAAATTAATTTTATGTACAAAGCCACTTTTCAACACGCACATTGCCTATAAAATAATTGTTGTAAACCGGTGAAAGCATGAGAATAATAACAACAACAACAACATAATGATGTAACAACACATCACATAAACTTTAAAACATGCTTTCAAATCTATCGAATATATACTAGTGTTCTTGTAATGTAGTTACTTAAAATATTGAGCTACTACTTATGCGTAAAGAGTGGAAACATTCTCTTCCACGTCTATGTTCTCATAAATGCAAATGGAAATGTTCTTATCTCCCAAGTATCTAGAAGGCCTTTATAGTAAAGAGAACATAAAAAATGTTATTAAAAAGAGACTTAGAATTGCGAAAATACGCCAAAATAGCTAAAAGAGATCAACTAAAATTTTGTTTTTATGGTATAAATTTAATTTTTCTAAACTAAGCTAGAACCTTAAAAATTCTGAATATAATTATAATTTGACTCTCGCACGCGAGCATGTCTTTCAGACTCGTCTTGTGGCCTAGGCTGGGACGTTTGACTTCCTTTTAAGGGTTCGTCGCCTGTTGACAAGAACTTGATCTTTTCATTTTGTAGGTTTTGACTGAATAGTTGTGAACAACCTTTCGATGCCATGGGAGCAGTCTTGAAAGCCATGGGCTGCTGGCAAATGAGCAACCTTTGGAGGTTGAGGGACTCCAAAGGCATGAGAGCCTTTACGCTTGAGACCTTTGAGGCTTAAGAGCCTTAGATGCATGAGAGCCTTCCAAGTATGAGGATATATTAAGATTACTACTAGTCATTTAACGCTTCTTTTGACTTTAAAATATGCTGGGTTTTTATCATGATGACTTGGAGGGTTGATTTTTGACTTCTCAAAATTAAGGAATTGATTTTCACCTCTCAAAATTAAGGAATAATGTTATACCCTACAATTATAAAATTTTAACCTTTTAAATTTATTGCCGATTGCAGATATAGCCTTGTGATATTTATCCCCTCTGATTTCACTTAAAGGTGAAAAGTTCGAATCTCCACCTGCAAGTTCAAAAAAAAAAAAAAAAATACTACTACTACTACTAATAATAATAATAATAATCGTCTTTGATACTACTACTACTACTAATAATAATAATAATAATGGGTAAAACCGTTTTCTTTTTCTTTTTTTTTTCTTTTTTTTTTTTTTGGTTTTGGTTTTTGAAAAGGGGAATACAATTACAAATTAGAGATAAACAAGCAGAAATTTTGCTGCGAATGTCGAATGACTCCAAAACATTAGGAGATTCATGCAGAACATTAATTGGTCTTATCATCAATGAATTCGAATAAAACACTCAAAAGCAAGAAGAATGTAATGGGTTTTGACAACGGAAAATCAAATAGCACAGCAAATGTGAAGCACTCATATAACACTTGCAACTAAACCTATGCAATCTAGGAAAACTTCCAATTGATTTGAGATTAAGTGACCACCCTACTCCACCAAACAGAAGCATTTCTAACGGACTAAAAATACAACCTACGTAAAATAATAAGAAAACAACCTCCGTTATCACACAAGAAACCCAAAAACACAATGAAAACACACAGGGTCACACAACTGGCAAATACAGACAAACAACGGATTTCACACCTCCTTTATTAGGGGTAAAAAAAAAAAGCACCAAGACCAACAAAAATGACCATCGAATGCTTGATGCTGAACACTAACTGAGACACGCACCCCACCAGAAGCACCGCGATGCCGAGGCCCCAAGTTGTAGACCTGTTCTAGCCTTGACACACCCGTAACTGGCACCGAAGAAGCGACGTCCTTGAGAGGAAAAGCGAGAGTAATTATTAGGAAAATATATTTTGATGACATAGAAAACTTACCTTTAAAAGTCAATTGTCCAAAAGGAAGAAGACAGTAGTAAATTACGAATCCTAGATGACGTCACTGAGAATATCAGAAATTTATTTATGTTTTTCTTTTCTTTTGGTTTTAAAATTAAAGATGCAATGAGTAAAATATGAAAGTGTGATATAATCATCAAAGTTCTCTTCATAATATTAACAATGGGTAGTACTTAAATTCCAATTTTATGAAGTAGTTATATACATTTTTTTTTCTTTTGAGGTTATAAAACTAATCTAAGCTAAAAATAGTTATTAAAAAAATATATAGTTCATACTGTCATCTATATATATATACATATGAATAGTCTTAAATCCGGTTGTTGATAGTATCCTGTGAATTTCAATTATTATGAATGTAAACTTCAGTTACTCGGTATGTGAATTCATGTGAAAGAAAATGTAAAGTAAATGGGTATATATATATATATATATATTTTTGTGATGGATAGAAGTAGTTCTATATTTAAGAAAAAGCTTTACATATATAGTGGTAACTTCATAATTATATACATATATATAAGCGAACAGATCTAGCATGCATTTGGTGAAACCATTGTTGTTGAAAAATTCAAAATGTTTTTTTGTCTACATCTAAAAAGGTAACTCAATTTCCTTATTTGCAACTTCAACTATAACTTAAAAACTCAAATTTCAAAAATTCATTACTTTACATAAACAAGTCTAAATGAGACGATTTTTTTTAATTGCATAGAATTTCAAGACGAACGGAATAAGTTCTATATTTTTTTTTCCCCCAAACTCATTTAAGTCTTTATACTTTTTAACTCTATTAGCCAAATGCACTATTTCAAAAGTTAACTCAACTCTAATAAAATAACACAAAATTTTCAACTCAAGCGAACGAACCAAAAGCATGCTTAGACTTTACGAAATGAAAATTAAAATAAAAATAAAATGACACCTCTATAATTGTTATATTATTAGTTCTGGTTATGACAACATTAAACTTCCAAAGAAACTAGTTCGAATCATTTGATGAAAAGTAAATAAATAAAATAAATAACAATAGAGTTGTAGAGATTATAAAGAACTTAACTTGACACCACGAAGGAAAGAGTTTTGGGGGTCATATTTACAACCTCCTCATTGTCCTTGACATTCTTGCTTTATTAATTGCCATGGTGACAAGGAACCAATCCATCCATTTGTTCAAGAACAAGAAGAAGCCATGTCTGAGGGCCCTATTGAAGAACAAAACGCCACAAACACCCCCAAAAACCGACAACAAAGCCCGACGCCATTCCAACGTAAAACCATTTTTCAAACTCATCTTCTCCACTAGTTACCCTAGTTGATTGATCATGATCACCTTGATGAGCAAGTGTTCCTTCATCACTCGAGCAATTATTTTCAAGTGGCGGACCGCAAAGTACTTGATTTCCCATAAACACGGACTTATCGAAGTCTTGCAGTTGAGTGCCGGATGGAATTTTCCCAGATTGCTTGTTATATGACAAGTCCAAGTGGCTCAAAAAATGAAAATAGGACATGCTTATAGGAATATCACCCGAGAACCGATTTTGAGACAAATCAAGTGACTGCAATTGATTTAGGCGACCGATGACTTGTGGGAGCCTTCCTGATAAGTTGTCTCTTGATAAGTTCAATGACACCAATCCTTAAAGGTTCATTATTCCCATGGGAAATTTTCCATTCAAACGGTTACTTGACAGATCAATAACTCGCAATGGTTCAAGGTCGTCTCCATATTCATCGGCTCTTCCTCTCCATGTGACTATTGCTTTGTCAATGTAGGACCAAGTCCTATCCACGAGTTCGGGACTAGAATTAGTGGGATCAAAATAAAATAAAATACTGCAAGGATTTCATCGGTAATTTGATTTGAATTTCTGGTCATGGCGGTGAAATTGATAAGGCATTGTGGTAAGGTCCCGAATATGTTGTTATGAGAAAGGTCCAAGATCAGTAGACTTGCTGGGCTACATAATTGCAAGGGAATGCTTCCACGGATCTTATTCGAGCGCAGAATGAGAATCTTTTGTTGGAAAAATGGTTTAAAACCATTTTGAGGTCCAAATTTGAGTGGAACTTACTTAGTAAAAGTAATGGGTCTTGGTATATTTACATTCGATCTCCGTTGCAAGGAGATCGAAATTATATATTCATACGCTCAAAATGGAATTCGGGCAAATGAGAAATTGATGCTTAAAGTATGCCCAATGGAATATAATTTTGTTGAAAAATTGTTTATAAATGTGGAGTCCCACATTGCTTAGGCATAAAAGCTTGATGGATTTTATAAGAATTTGCACCTGTGGACTTGGATAAGATGGTGTACCCAAGAGGCTCTCTCATGTACAGGGGGGTGTAGATCACCGCCCCAGTAGTTAAGGGCCTAATGTGTGCGCCTACACGAGGTGGGCGACGCGAATATTCGTTTGTCAAGCTTGCCCTTACATGGGCTTCGTTTTGCAAATTTTTTTTTTTTTTTTTTTGCTATTTTCAACATAAATTCGGAACTTTTTTTTGTGTGTGCATTTTAATATGAGCATTTGTGCATGATTAATCTAGAATTAATCAAAAGATAAATGGATTGAAATATCTCTCATTAATCCGGATTAAAAACCTATTGATTTTGGTTTTGTAACATCTCCTCTTGAAGCCTATAAAAGGAGCCCTCCACAAGCATGATGAACACACACAGAACACAGAACACAAGTTCTTTGTTCTTTCTTGTTTTCTTTGTTCTTGGGTATTTTCTCTTGTAGTCGATTCTTGTAGTTTTTGGTAATGGAAGGAAGGCATTGGTTTCAGGTTCGCCGGAAGCGGTTTTTGATCGTGCTAGACTACCATTGCTCGTCATTGTATCCTGGGAGATAGACGTCGATTCAAACCTCATGCACTTACCGGAGGGGACGAATCTATTTTAAGGAAAACATGTCTCACGTGCCTCGACGATCTTCTCCTTTGTATTGTTTCATTCAAGTTAAGGTGGAATTTCGTTTGCAACAATTTTTCTTTATATTATACTTGTTCACTTGTTCGTTGTTTATGCTCCATTATTTTCTAACACTCTTAGAACAGATTTGTCCCATAGACGATGGACAGGTTGAACAAATTCGGGAATAAAATTGTTAACGTTGTTTCATGTTTTGTTAAAGCATTAATCTATCTTTCATTATAAATTATTTTACAAGCTTGAAGTTACTTTGCAGATTTTGTTGTTTAAGTAAACATTTTGCTTACCAACAGTTTGTATTCCTAGTATATATTTGTTATATATATATATATATAGGTAATTAGTTTGGTTATAATAATTGGCTTGTTTTCATAAATGGCTGAAAACATGAATATTGTACCAACCGAGAATCCATCTGTGACACCTAAGCCATCATCTTGGGTGGCCTTGTCTTTGACCCAGCCTTTGGCGGTCTTAGATCCTGTAAATCACAATGAGAAATCGGAGAAATTCACCGGACTAAACTTTAATACTTTGCAACAAAAGATATTGTTTTATCTAACCACTCTGAATCTTGTGAGATTCCTGAAAGAGGATCCTCCTACTATTAGAAAGGATGAGACAGATGCTCAAGTATTGCATGCTTTTGGTGCTTGGAAGCATTCTGATTTTTTGTATTAGAATTATGTTCTGAATGGCTTGTTTGATTCACTCTATAGTGTGTATAGCATGAAGAAATCGGCCAAGGAACTGTGGAAGTCCTTGGATCATAAGTACAAGTCTAAGTATGCTAGTGCTAAAAAGTTCTTGCTGGGACAGTTCATGAACTTTAAGATGGTGGATTCCAAGACTGTCATCAGTCAAGTTCAAGTGCTTCAATTTTCATTCACGGGATTCATTTTGAAGGAATGGTTATTAGTGAGTCTTTTCAGGTAGTGACAATTATAAAGAAGCTACCCCCTGCATGGAAAGACTTCAAGAACTATTTGAAGCACAAGAGAAAGGAAATGAACATGGAATACCTCATCGTGAGACTGTGCATCGAAAAGGATATTATGGGCTCAGAGAATAAGCTCTCTAATAATATGGTGGAGCATGGTCGAAGCTCGAAGAACAAGAAGTACAACAAGACAGGTTCCAAACTGGGACCTAAAAGTGGAGTTTCTAAGAAATAGAAATTCCAAGGAAAGTGTTTCAATTGTGACAAAGTAGATCACAAGTCGGCGGATTGTAGATTGCCAAAAAGAAACAAGAAGAAAGAGGCCAATGTGGTGGACGCCATCGCCCAAGAGATGTCTAAGATCAGTCTTTCAGCAGTGGTTTCTGAAGTCAACATGATGGATTCCAACCCAAAGGAGTGGTGGCTAGATACTAGTGCCGCCGCCCGTTATATTTGTTCTGAGAGAGTTGCATTTGCTGACCTAGTACCTTTAGAAACTGGGGAGAAGCTGTTCATGGGCAATTCTGCAACTTCTAAGGTCAAGAATTAAGGGACTGTATTCCTGAGGATGACATCCGGAAAAGAAGTGAAACTAAACAACGTGTTGTATGTGCCTGATATCCGGAAGAATCTTATTTCTGGAACAATGATGAGCTTACAAGACTTCAAGATGGTTTTTGAGGCCTAGAAAATTGTTTTGTCCAAATATGGAATGTATGTGAGGAAGGGTTATGTGAAAGATAGGATGTGAAAAATGAATGTAATTGTTGTTAAGTCTAAATCCATCAATAAGAATAAAAAGTCTTCCACTTATATGCTTGAGTCTTCTAACTTATGGCATGGTAGACTAGGACATGTTAATTTTGATACATCATGTAGATTAATTAACTTAGATCACATATCCGTACTTGAAATTGATTCAAAACATAAGTATGAAAATTGTGTAGAGGCAAAACAAACAAGGTCATCATTTCAAACAATTAAAAGGAATATTGAACCATTTGAATTAATTCATAACGATGTCTGTGACTTAAAGTTTGTTCAAACAAGAGGTGATAACAAGTGTTTTATCAGTTTCATCGATGATAGTCACTTTCATCAATTATTAAAAGAATTCTTGTAAAGAGATCATTTTCCTGTGACAATCCATAAATAATTCAAAAAATAAAAATAAAACCTGAAAAATTAGATTCAAAATGAATGTTTCAGAAATTTCTCTAAATTTGTGGTAATTCATTGCCGTATTATGAAAAAGAATCATGGCTTTGCGACAGTTTGTAGAAAAGTGACGTCTCTTTGACGACGATGACAACAACAATAATAATAACACCCACAGAGGTAAATGAGATAGCAAAAGGGTGGAAGCCTTTGCCAGGCAGCTCCCCTTTGTCTATCAGGGTTCGATTCTCACTGCCTCCCCTTAGGCTCCACTCCAGCTTCGGCTATTGAAGCTTGGTTTGGTGATGACAGGGTAGGTTTCGAGTGGACGACTGATAAAAACTAGTATAAAGGATATGTCTCTGCCATACTTAGGAAAATGTTCCTACTTGTGAAGCTGAAACCTATGGAAGTGTTCCTATTTGTGGGGTTAAAAATCCTGGAAATGATTAGATCACCCCCCAGATCCTTTTTTTTTAACCAAAAAAAAAAAAACAAACAAACAACAATAACAATAATAATAATAATAATTAGCAAATGACGAAAAAGCTATATATATATATTTTTACTTATTCTCATTTGTACCACGTGTATCACTTTACTCTCATAATTTTAAAAGTTCCTTCTCTCTCTCTCTCTCTCTCTCTCTCTCTCTCTCTTAACAAACATAAAAATACTATGTTACCATGTTTCGTTTTTAACGAAAATTCTATTTAATCTATTTTATTAGAGTTTTGGTTTAAAACATTTATTATTATTATTATTATTATTATTATTATTATTATTTGTTAACAACAAACAGAAAAATACTACATGGTCACACTTAATCCCCCTTTTTGGTCTGTTTTTAACAAAAATGCTAACATTTACGGTTAAGTGAGACTAATTTTAAATTCAAAGGGCCAGATGAGAGATCTTCAAAGTTTCAAGAACAAAGTAAAAATAACCTTGAAGTTTTAAGGTACACATGATGATAACTTTTTTTTTTTTTTTTTGTAAAGTGAAATTTCATCGTTACTCTGATGGCTGATGGTGATAAAACAAGAGGGTTACAAACAAGGAGAAACGCAAAGCGAGAATGTCTAATTGCTATCAACTAGCTACTCCAAAGTGACATTTCAAAAGATATTTTGTAACAAAAATACAAATAGATTCACAAATATATGAATATTTGCTCACGTTTTTACATTGAAGTAGGATCTTGAGTGGCAATGATCCTTTAAGATCTATCTGTTTGGAAGTCACGGACGAATAATAAATGTATATATATATGGACCAAACATATACAAAAGAAAAAGGACAAAAGGCATATAATGTTTATGTTGGCCGGGTAACTATCTATACTAGAGTACAAAATACAAATAGTGGACAATTCCAAAAAAAATAAAAAAATAAAAAAATAAAAAAATAAAAAAATAAAAACGTGTAGTGGACAATTCATGTTCCCCTTAACTTGGCCCCTCTATAATTATGAGCTTCAGCTCCTTAGTCATTTATTACTCTCTCTATCTATTTTTCCAGCTAAGCACGACCTTTCAGCAATAGTTTCTTTTTTTTTTTTTTTTTTTTTTCCCTTTCCTCAAGGGGTTTTGAAGCTTTTACCCTTGAATTTCGACAAAAATACCCCATTCGTCGTTGTAGATCTGCCCTTCAAACCAGTTCACATAATGTATACGAGAGAAGTTAAATATCCACATTTTAGCAATTGTCATCGATCCGAGGATATTTTACAACCCCTTTTTAAATTCAGCGGGTGTAACTTGCTAATTAATTAAAACTTTAACAACAAAAGAACCAAAACTCCATTTTTATTGAGAGCTGTTGTGGCTTTTTTACCTTTATCTATTTTTTTGCCTTTCACTTTATAAATTGGTTGTCTAAAAGTAATCTTAATTTTCAACTTTTTTTTTTTAAATATTTTTAATGAACTATAAATTTATAGATTGCTAGTCATATATTTAAAAATAGTTACTTAGGTCATAAGCCTTCGATCAACTGAAGGTAGAGTTGTTCATATTGAGAACCCAAGGCAACCGAGCAGCACCAATCAAAACCACCGGAAAACAATCGGAGGTTGGTGATCAATGTCATCATGCAAATAATTATGAGGTCGTAAGGACTATCGTCGATTTTAAATTTATTTATGCTTTCAGTGTTAAAGATGAGTATAATAAAAAGTTAAAACGTAGGGGTATAACTTAAGCTTTTCTAAGAAATAATCAATTTAGAACATTTTAGTATAATTCATACCCCTAAAAAAAAATAAAAATAAAAATAAAAAATCTAGGTCCACCAGTTTAAATCTCAAATCATCAATAGAACGTGGGCTCACTGGAAAAACAAGGGCACGGCTAACCTAGTCTAGGTTGTCACAAGAAAACCTTTCAAGTGCCCTCTTTTGACAATTATCATTCCTAAAACCATCGCGTTGTATTCCAACAATTGTTGTTCATGCACCTTGAATGACCACTGCCTTGTCTCTCCTCTTACAATTATTGTTCTTGTGCCGAAATGCTCGCTGCATTCTCCCTCCTTTTCTGATGATAACCATCTTTGCACTCGAGCACCCATTATCTTTTTTCTTCGTCTTTTGACGATTTCTCTGTCCATATCCTTTTATTTTTTTAGAAGTTCAAAAAAAGAAAAAAGCAAAAACTTACTTATTGAAATTTCTTTTATTATAGTTCCAAATTTGGAACTCCTATCAGAGCTTCAACTTAAGGGACGTATTAGAAAAGTTAATATTAATATTAAGACAAGTTATTATTTTATATGCAATTAACTTTCAATTTATATAGGAGTTCATTTATAATAC
>JAFMPE010134088.1:0-15187 GCA_024759925.1 Ficus religiosa
TATGGTTCTATATACATATAGTGTGGATTTTGTGAACTTCGAAAAAGCTTAGAAGTGAATACTTCGTAGCGCTTCTACTGATCAAGCCTTCAAAGATGTTCCTTTCTCTCCTACTGTCTTGACTCGAAACAATGTGACTACTGTTTGTTCATTTACGGATCTCGCACATATTGTTGCCAACTTCAAAAGGCAATAATTATAGATGCGTGTGCAACTAGAAGATTGTTGTAGGGAAAAAATGATCCTACCAAAATTCTCAGACGAGCTCCCGGTGAAGACGTGCGCCACCTTGTCCAAATTATAACCTAAATTATAGGCAGCCCAATTAGTACGGAAAATTAGTAACATCTTTTTTAGCACAGCAAGTTCACCAATACAGAATACCTGCACATTTTGCGGTTGAAATTCACTAGTCACTGTATGTAACATTAACATTTCAATAAACCGGAACTCGGCTTGTGTATCTTCAGTACTGACTAATGAGAAACCTGTTTACCAGCCAATCATGGAAAAGAAAGCTCCAAATGAAGAGAGAGCCATTTGGGAAATGTGCCCAGTAATTCTGCTACACTGTCCCAGCTCAATTGAGAATCATGCCCGTATTGTCCGTTAGATTGAAAATAATCAAGAGATCCTGGTCAGATCCAATCTTATTTATGTTCTCCGCAAAGTTGACAATAAGAAAGTTTCCTGAAATAAAGACACGGAGCTAGTAACTTAGCTCCTAGGATACACAAAACGTTTATAGTCACCTCCTAGGACACACGGCACCATTTATATTCAACTTTACAAATGTTGTACTTTAAGATTAGGGAGAAAAAAAGCACGTGTAGGCTAATAATAATCAATGATGCTACATTACTCACCTGCATTTAAATGCACTTGGTCAAACAACGCTGCTCTGCAGATATACTATGACTATACGATGCTGTGCCCGCCAAATTCCAAATATCAAAGACTTTAACTAAGTGTGAGATCTGTATTAACCAGCGCCACTTCTTTTGGTAACTACCTGCAATATTGTCCCTTTGGCAATCCAAGCAGTTGCTTCTGGTTGATTTTCAAAATACTTGAGAGGATGTAGACTTTTATCCTCCATTTCTACACCGTAAACAAATGGGAGCTTAAGTGTAAGGAAACTCTCAGGTGGTAAAACCACTTCACATCCAAGACCGAATCGTAGCTTTTGCTCACGTTCTTGAATTGACGGAGGTAGACACGATTCCTACAGGTAAAAAAGCCGGCTATGACAAACAATTAAACAATAGGATTTCAAATTCTGAAAATATATTATATCACAGACATTTGAAAAACAGAAAAAGTACATTTTCACAAGCAGTTTTAAGAGAACAAAACCACTAGGATTTAGATTCTGAAATGTAGGAACACTAAGAAAACAAATTTTCTTGGTTGGTTCTTATTTTGGTTTAAGAACAGCCAGATAATTTACTAACACCTGCATTGAGAGCTGCAATGGAGTTTCTCAAGCAAACCGGACATGAATAAAAGCTAAAAAATATGTGAACTTTATCTCCACAACACAATCAACTTTTCCATAGCATTGATTAAACTAGTAAAATTACAAAGATGCATTTCAATAAAAATTCAATGATGGAATACACAAATAAAATTGTGCTTGTATAACTCTAAGGAGAAAGTTAGAACTTAGACATACCTCAAATTGTATAACCGGGCAAGTTGATAATATAACTGGAAAGGGAGGTGTGACCTACAAGAAAAATCTACATTCAGTCAATTGATAACCAAAAGCATAACAAATACCAAGATGGGAAACAAGGAGGAAAAAAAGAGAATAAGAAGGAGAAGAAGAGAATTTTTGAGTTCTGTTTTTCTTTTTTCTATGTTCAAAGAAATGTAAGCCTTTTAACTTTACTACTGCAGCAACAACATGCAATAAAAAAGATATTAGTTAATTAACAAAATCCGACTAAATCACAGGCGAAAGGAATCTCAAGTGTTATCCAGGGCATACACACAAAATGCACTCATTTTCTTTCCTAGGAAAAATACCGGCAATGTTAACTGAAATGGGCTTGTTAGAAGCATTTCATACCAGGAAAATCCGTTGAAGCTGTGAAACAGTACCAGCAAACTTGACTTTTTGTAGTTCTCTATTATTTTTGGAATGCATGCAATGCGGGCAGTTCATGTAGATTGGTAAGTTTCTATTCAACATGGAGAAAGCCTGCCCACCATCATCAATTCTAATAGAATCAAGGTTCCCTTGAAGGTTGTTGACAAGATCGTGGAGTGTTGTTTCACCAATAGATATATGACTCTGCTCCTTTGACTTATCCATGTTTCTTTCTTTTTCTGCAGTAGTAGCATTCATCCTATTTGAATTTAGACGAGCTTTACCATGGCGACTGCTATTACTTGGTTTTGAAGGATTTGTGGGTTTCTGCTTGGACGTATCAACAGAAGAAGAAATCTGAGTTTCTTCAAGCAGCTGATATGTGGGTCCAAGTTCATCTAGATGCTCCAGATTCAGTAGGAAACGATGACCATGGGGGCACTCATGTTCAAACCCCACATATGCAGTTACATGTTTAAAAGAAGGGTTCGTTTTTACTTTTTCACCAGAAATCTGGTTGACAGGGACCACGTAACTACCTATACGCAGATAGGGATCTGCATTCGTAAAGTTATTAGAATCGATCCCATTTAAGGCATCAGGAACAGATAGAGTACCATCAGATTTTTGAGATACTTGAGTATTAGTAGTCTGTTCCACACTCAGATCACCCGTCCTAATCTGCTTAGCAGTCCTATCTGAAACCGATGAATTCTGTTTCCTCTGCTGGAGAGGAGGAAACCCAGAGTCTCCAGCGGCTGATCCAGCAACAACTTCAGAAAAAGGCTTCTTCATCGCAAAATTTGGTAGACCTTTGCCAAAACTGATTTTCTTATCATCGGATAGTACGTTCTCCGAAGGCTTTCTTTGCTTTTCAAATCCTGAATTTACCTCACCCGAGTACAATTGCACATCGGAAGTGCTCCTTATATCTGTAGTCACTTTATGTTCAAACTTGGGGTCTGCACTTAATTTATTTGTAGAATCCTGGTGTGCAGAAGCTGCTGTTAAACTATTTGGGATTTTCTGTTTCTGTATAAAAATTTCCCATTTCAAAAGAAACTTCTGAGTGGCAGAAAACCCACTCTGGAGTAAGCCTTTTGACGGTTCATAGTACTTTGCACCCCCAACACGAATCAAACTCCATGAGGATGGCTGAATAGGTCCTGCACCAAATACCTTCGGTAGTTGGAGCACAGGGAGGATCTTGTCACAGTCTGGAAGGCAATTTGAGGTAATATTGGCTGATTCAAAATGAAACGGATCATGCCGTAGTCTCCGCGATCGCCCACAAGCACAAGCATGAAGATAAACATATCCACTACAATGCGGCTTCACCCCATCTGCCGAAACCACTTCACCACTCTGGAGATCATGTCTCTGGTGCATACACGGTTTTCCTGTCAAACTAACAGCATCACACAATTGCCTGCCTGATTCCCAGATGGCTGTACATTCATCCTCCAACTTTTTGGCAAAATTTTGCACCGCGGGTCCCTTGACCATCGAGTGGAATGCACGCAACGCCTTCTCCAGGTGTGCTTCGTGCTGTGAAGTTGGATAGCAAGCTGGCAAGTCTTTTAGATAAACCTCCTTTGCAGCTGGTAGGGTCCTTTCACACCATAAAATCGAAAACTTTGCATTCAATCCTTTACCACTTTCTAACCGAGAGACTGCCACATCTAGGGGATCCATATTTTTTGCTGCAATTCCATCTGATGGTTGTGGATTCCTCATTCGAGGTTTTCTTTTACTAATTTCAATTTCCTCTAAGCACCCACCTTTGGCAGAAAGAATTCCATGAAGAATTTGTTGACAAGATGATAACCAATTATCAATATTTGGAAGTTCGGGGGTGGTAAATACTTTTCCAGATGCTGCTGAAGCAGACGCAGCGGCAGCAGCCGCAGCAGCAGCAACCATACCAACGCCAGCTGCTGAGCCATTTGAATTAGAGACCAGCGCCCCCTTCCCTCTCAGAATATCACATTGTCTGTAGATAAACTCCTTAACAGATGTTATATCCTCTTTGTTAGCATTCTGAACATGGCTTTCGAGCAAAAGAGAATCTGATGTTGCCTTCCCATTCAAAACATCTTCCACAAGTTCGGTTGCAAACTCGAGAGATTCACCTCTCTGATTTGCCGACCTATCTAACAATACCACAGCGCGTGATGCATCAAGTGAGAACAAAGGCACAGAACTAGAAATACCCCCACTTCTCGATCCACCATGACCGGTTTCAGAACCTGAAAGAATCCTGCATTTCTTGACCAAAAACCGAACCTGTGCTTCAAGAGAAGATTGCAGTTTCTTCCTGAAACCGCCCTCAGATTTACTCACAGGGCGAGTAAGTACAACTACTGGACCAGAAACCTTAACAGGCAAGTTTGGCCTCATCAAGCCACTCAAATTAGAAGACTGATTACGTAAGGATGCATCAGTTGACTCCTCAACATTAGAACCGGGATTTGGCACGTCACAGAAATGATCAATAAAAACAAATAGCATCACTGGTGTACACTGCCCTGGAAACAACGAGGTGTAGGAACCTAGACCTGGCATCAGTGACATTGCAGAAGCATTACGATTCAAGAGGTTACGGCCTCTACTGGGAGAAGAATTACTCGAGGCAGGTTTTGATGTGGTTGGTCGTGAGGACGATGATGAATGAGGCCTAGATGCCAATCCTGCTGGAGCTTGGGATCTCACAAATGGAGCCAAAGCATGCTTGGCAGCTTGCAACACTCGAAACTTCTTTAGCAGTTGAGTGTCAAAGTGTGACCCCTCCTGAATAGGTATTATAACATGGCAAACCTGCATTGCGAGTAGAGTTAATTGTAGGGTATATTAACTTCTCATCCATTTTTCATGAAAACTGCAAATACTTCTTCGACACAAACAACCAGGCACACACAAGAAATACCTTTTCTTTTTTTTTTTTTTGACAGTTACAAAAGAAAGAAAGAAAGAAAAAGCCCATAAAGCAGCTAAATGTTTAGCTTTTTCGAGTAGGAAATCATCATCTATCTCCCTATCATAAAAAAACTCTCCCGTTTCTCACTCTCTCCAATTCACCCAAACAAAGCCAACAACATAATGCTTTTCCAGCACCAAAGCATTGCACTGTTCAGGAAAAACCGAAACAAACCCTGCCTCCCCAATCAATCAAAATAACAACTTCCTAGCAAGCTCACAATGAAGCAAAAGGTGATCAACATGCCCTCCATCTTTTTTTCGGAGATGAAGCCATACGTGTATTCTTCCTTTGAACCATCTCACATGTATTCATTTTCCTAAGATCCATCAACCAAGCAAAGACTTCAATTCTATAGCGTACACGTGACTTCCAAATGAATGCAAATGGCTCCAATTTAGGAAAAATTATTGTTGTCAATAAGAAAGTGATAAAAATTTATGAGACCAAAGACGTCACAAGACCACTTCCATTTATCCAGATTAGAAGAATATGGAGAGAAGTTTCCAACACCTATAAATACCTAATTGCTCGCATTAAAAGATGTTGAGATAATCCTACATCGATTGTGAAAGGCGTTGGTGGTCAGTTTATAAGTGTGAGGGAAAGTCTAAAGATTCTTATAAGGTTGTTTCATACCCGAACTCTTGTTCAACATTCTTCCTTCATACTGTCAAACAAAATGTAATGTACTTCTCATACGCAGAGTTTTTGTTTTGTTTATTTTTGTTTATTTTTTGAACTTTGGGATCGGAGATTCGAACTCTAAGCATTAGAGTGGACTCAGGTGTGAAATATCCACTAGCCTATGTCTGCAACCCAAAGTTTGAAATTGATTTTTTCATATAAAAGACGCTCTAAACACAATAAATAAATTCAAAAGACTCCATATTTCTCTCTGGAATCTCAGATTGAAAACATCAAACTCACAGGAAAAACTACTACATGCAACATATATATATATATATATATTATGGCATTAAAAACCACAAACCAATAGTGAAAAAAAAATTTTAAAAAGGAAAAGAAGAAGAGACTCACAGAGAACATGAACAAGAGGCCTTGAAGGTCCCCAAAATCGTGTTCATCTTCCATGGCTTGACCAAAGCCACCGTGAAAGGGAGGGCAGAGAACGGAGGAGAAGTGCAAGAAGAGAATGCCCTTTTGGTGGTGGTGGAAATAACTGATTCTCCTCCATTTTAGCCAATCGAGTTCTTTCTCGGAAGAAGCGAAGAGGAGGTTCTGATCGAGGTTGTCGTTTCCGAAGACGTGGGAGTCGAGGATCCGGTTGATGAGGTGGGCGGTGATAGAGGGTCCTCTTCCGCCGATGAAGCCCACCACCACCACGCCGCCATTAATGGCGGCCGGGCTTTGGGTTTGGGTTTGGGTTTGGGTTTGTTGGGATGGGGTTGAAGAAGAAGAAGGAGAAGGAGAAGGCGAAGATGGCGGTGGGGAAGGGCGGGTGAGGACGCGTACGGAAGAGGAGTTTGGAGGGTTGGGATTGGCGACCTCCATGAACGAGATTTGAGAAGAGGTTTTTTTTTCGGTTTAAGGGGTGGTTTGGACTTCCACTGACCATATTTGGAATATTTGTCAAAATGACAACTTCAAAAATTAACATCGATAAATAAAATAACCTTGTTTTATTTTAAAACAAGAATAACCACAGTTGTTCCTAATTATTCCTAATTATTCAAATTCATTTTATTAATAAAAAATTTTTAGAAAGTTATTTTACAAATAAAAGAAAATGGACAAGTTATTTTACCAATTTACTCCATGTGCTTCCCTAGTATAGGTGTTTGAACTTGGAAAGATCTAAAACCTTCATTCAAACTCTCTATATTAATTTCTGGCTCTGTGCATCAAAGTTTTGGTTTTTTTTGGTAAATTATTAGATTGGCATTTAAATTTTAACGTCCGTTTAGAGCGTTAGTTGGAGTTAAAATTTTTAAGTTGAAATTGGTTGACTTTTTAAAAATTAATTATAATTTTTATTGACTTTTCAAAAAAAGACAAAAATCAAACAAAAAAAATACAGTTTAGTTGGAGTTAAACTTATATGTCAAACAAATCTTTAAGTTTGTATGGTTTTGATTCATGTATTTTTTTAAAGTTGGATTGAACTAAATTATTAAAAGCGTTGTTAAAATTATACTTTCAATGTATTTTTGACGAAATATCTATTAGATAGTATTATTTTTTTGATTAAATTATTAACGAATTCCATTCAAAAACAAACGGAAAAAATTATATTAATGAATTATTAGAGTATAAAATAAGATAATATCCTTTTCGTAATTTTTTAAAAAATATATATATAATATTGAAATAAACAATAAATTAAAAATGATTAAGAAACAAACAATTTTACAACAGAGTAAGCCTACTTTACCCCATTGATAGAGTAAAAATTTTGACCCTCAGATGACTTTTGGATGGTTAAATCAAATAGATATACCAAACAATAAAAAATTATATCAAACCTGATTATTCTTTTTGCAAAACATTTAAAAAAAAAAAAGATTTTCTTTCTTGGTGTCCCACCAACGCCGACAGCCACCCACCTCAACTGCAACGGTGGCCAAGCCCGACGACAGGAAACTTGTCGACGATGAAACCCAACAATGGTGGTAGAGCATGTCGTTAGAGAAGAACCCTTTAAAAATAATAGAGTATAAACAATGAACAAGTATGATATAAGAAAATTTACTACAACTGAAATTCAATCTTAACTTAACTAAAACAACATAAAGATGAAGAAAATTGAGGTACGTGTGTTACGCTTTCCTTAAAACAGATTTGCCCTCACCGATAAGTACACGAGGTTTCAATGGACATCTGTCTCCCAGGATACAACGATGAGTAACGGTAGTCTAACACGATCGAAAACCGCTTCCGACGAACTTGAAACCAAAGTCTTCCTTCTATCAACAAAAACCTACAAAAGAAAAAACTTCTAAGAACAACAAGAAAAGGAAGAGAGAAAAAATGAACTTTTGTTGTGTGTTTTGTGTTCAACGTTCTTATGGAGGCCTCTTTTTGAGGTGAGAAAAAATGAACTTCTTGTGGAGGCCTCTTTTATAGGTTTCAAAAAGAGGTGTTACAAACTTGGATTGATGAGATTTTAATCTATGAATTCAGATTAATCATTTGATAAATTATGAATTAATCATGCACTAATACTCATATTAAACTGCACATTAAACATGAACACTAAAGGATTGGAATATCAACAGATGGCTATAGATATTCTGAATTTATTAAAAATAAATAAATTCAGATTTTGTTAGAAAAATACAAAATGTGGCCCTAGCGAGGGCAAGCTCGATGAACTAACATTCACATTGCTTGATGAGATTTTAATCTATGAATTCAGATTAATCCTTTGATTAATTATGAATTAATCATGTACTAATACTCATATTAAACTGCACATTAAACATGAACACTAAAGGCCTGGAATATCAATAGATGGCTATAGATATTCTGAATTTTAAATAAATTCTGATTTTGTTGGAAAAATACAAAACATGGCCCTAGCGAGGACAAGCTCGATGAACTAACATTCACATTGCTTACATCGTGCGGACACACACATTGGGCCCCTAAACCACCTAAGCGGTGCTTTACACCCCCGTGCATGTGGGAGAGCCTCTTGGGTACACCATATTATTTAAGTCCACAAGTGTAAATTCTTATAAAACCCATCAAGTCTTTATGCTTGAGCAATGTGGGACTCCACATTTATAAGTAATTTTCCAACAAATTTCTATTCTAATGGGCATACTTTGAGTATTAATTTCTCATTCACCCGATTACCATTTTGAGCATATGAATATATGATTTCAATATCCTCGCAACAGAGAATGCAAATCCACCGAGACCCGTTATTTTACTAAGTAAGTCCCACTCAAATTTGGACCTTAAAATAGCTCCTCAAAATGGTTTAAAAACCATTTTTCCAACCAAACCCATACCGCCATAAGAATTGTGCACAGCAAAGCACAGCCGAAACCAAGATCCCTGTTTCCGCCCTTTCGCGTCGTTGATGGCCAAGCCTTCCATCTCGAACCTGTCACACCGTTGCGAGCCAAAACGGGCCAGATCTGGAGCCTATGTCGTGATTTGCCTCTATTGCGAATCCCTCGTTGCCTTCAGCATCGGTGTTTGGGAGGAGATGATTTTCAAGAAGTCTAATGACTTAAATATCCCCTTTTGGAGAAACAGAGTGCCAGGCTTTTGAAGCTTTCCTAGCTCCAACAAGGTCTCACCGGACAATGCACAGTAGGGAGGCGAGATGTCGATAATGAGGGCGTGGGGAGGCTGATGGTCGCGACAAGAAGCCGGAGTGGCTGAGGTGCTGCTGACAATGAGGGTGGCGATGGATCTCATGATGGGCCTTCGTGCGATCTACAGGAGATGGGTCTCAAGACATTCTCCGATGATGGGTATAGGAGGACAAGGTGGTGGTATGATTGGGGGAGAATGAGAGAGAGGCTGCCAGAGTTTTCTTTTCTTTTTCTTTTTAATATTTTTGCAAATAATAATAATAATCAGGTGTGATACTTCTTTTAATTGTTTGGTACATTCCTTTTGATCTCAATCACTAATAAGAACAAAGAGGTCTCATTATAGATTTCTCGTTACAAAACGATTCCAACATATTGTGAAAACATTCTTGATTATATGTTTTTTTTTTTTTTTTTGAAAAAGGGAATATGCATTCAAACTAAAAAGCAAAAAATGCTACAAAATAATGCGAATAACCCTGCAATACAAAAGTCATAACCCTCAAATGGGAAATCTGATGACGCTTAAAGGGAGGACAGATGCCAGAGACTTGATAACAGGAATGTATAATGGTAAATCGAGATCGGGCATATATATGGCTCTTTTTGAAAACCTCTACAATCAATGGAAATTAATCGATTGAGAATCAAAATTTCGTAGCATAAAGGACACCACAAACTCCACATCAAGACAGATTGAGTAGAATTAAAACAAAACTAAGCACGTTGTCACAACACCAATATGACGAAGGTAAAAACAAACTATAAACCAAATGAGGGTCGGGTGGGGAAACCACCACCCTTGTTACAAATGAAATAACCACAACACAAAAATTAAAGAGAATCCAATAGATCAGACCGACAAGATCGAGCTCCTCAATGCTGGAAAAAAGTAAAGTACAACATGAACAACGTTGGAAAAAAAACTCCTAAAACTACGGCAGTGAATGTCACACGCGTTGGACTAACTTTCTCTCCTTCCTCCCTGGACCTAGTTCCCGGAGTTTCAGTGGGATCTCTCAACGAATGCATCCCAGATCTACAGTGGATGGACATTGACTTTGTCCCATTAAACGGCTTCATTCTGGTGACTACCCACCCTTTCGTTCGTACGAATTCAACTTCGGTGACCTTTACAACCTCCCCAGCAAACTTTGGAAGTTGGTAGCTCGGCGAAATACGGGACCTAATAAGTACGCGTATTAGGAAAACGTTCGAGTTGTAAAAACTTGTAAACTTTTTTAGTTAAAGCAAAATATTCTTAAAAGTGCAAAAAAGCACTACAAAATTAATAGACTAGGGTCTACATCCTTACAACACTAGAAATAACAAAAATAACTACAAATAATAAAGGCCTGCAGGCCCTAGACTTCTTCCCTGTTGCTGTCGCCAACTCCCATAACATCGACTGCATCCTCGCCGTCAACCTCACCATCATCTTCATCGTTAGATTCCTCATCGAGGAAGCTAGTGTTGAACTAGAGCCTCTTTTGATGGATCTTATCTAGAATTTGATCACCAACAACCTTGATCAAAGCAAGGTGCTCTTGCTTGAACTCCTCTAAGGCCCTAAATTTGTTCACCGCCTCTTCGACTTTGCCTTCGAATTCCTCGGTTAAGAGCAATTACTGAACAATCTCATCTTGACAATGAGCAAAATTGGCAGAGGTGAGGTAAGCTTCAATAGCAGATGCAATGGCATGCTGTTTAGCATCCTCCTTTTGGGACTCGAGTCCTTCTTCTAGCAACATGATCTGGTCTTGGAGAGATTGGACCCATCTCAGCTCGACTTCAATATCTTCTTTTAATTTGTTCTTCTCGTTGATTTGCTGGGCGACTTTATCCCGAAGTTCCTTTCTGACCGATTCCTCCTCAGCGTCCCTCTAAATAAGAGTAGTGGTCTCTTTATAGTTCATAATGGAGATTTCGAGGGCCAGAACAAGGGAAAATAAAGTTAGCAAAGGGAAAATAAAGTTAGCAAAATTATAAGAAAGGAAGAAGGACTTTATAATTCGAGCCAAAGGCACGTAAGGAGAGTTAATGGCGAATCTGCTGATGGAGATACTCTTGCCTTCCAGTCTTTCACATGAAACCATTCGCAGATCACTTGAAAGGCAAGGCTGAAGCACGGGGGAAGTTTAACGAAACTACCTGTGATCACCTTAGGGATATGAGGAACAAGGAATTTGGGATCCAAGATCCTCAACCTCGGGAGCATTGGAAGAGTGAGAGAAGCCGGGGGAACCCTCAGGTGCTACTCAATGACTTCCCCAAAGCCTTAGAGTTGAGAAATCAGCTAATCAGCCTGGACGGTGATGGGTTCCTCGCGTCGACGCTTGGACCCGATGTTTGGAGGGTTAGGCCTTAACCCCTCAATGAGTGTCCTCTCTCGTATTTCCCTTCGGCGCTGGAAAGATCCGGTACCCTTCTTCTTTTTCCCTTTCATCTCCTTTTCCATGAAGTGTAAAAATCATGGCTACGAAAATCAAATAAAGGTTAGTAAAAAAAAAAAATAGAGAAAGAGAGAGAATGGGAAGTCGACAGAGAGGACGAATCAGATTAATTGCTCACCATTGGTGGGAGGGATGATCAGTCTATCTGGACGAGGTAGAGTTACAAGAAGATCGTTCTCCCGTAAATTTTCGGAGGTGATAAGGGACTTCCTATGCCTTTCTTCCGGTGGCAACACAAAAATCGTGTTGACCGGGCGTAGCCATAAACCTAAAGTTAAGAAAATTCATGCGGATAATTTATGGACAAGTCCATTCATACCCAAAGGCCTAAACTTAGACCAGCCGCTGACTGGTTTAGGTTCGTCAGTGGGATGAACTTGATATCTCCCGCCAAGGAAAAAGAACATAGTCTTCAAGTCATGTGAAAACTTGAGAATCCCCTCAATGAGGGTGGTTGCCTTTTCGGTCTTAGACCTGGAATGAACTCCCAGATAATGCCACCCTTCGGATTGAGCGGACTTGTGCAATGAATGAATGTAGAGGAATTCATCCATCATTAAAACCCTTTTTAAAATATCTACGCCATAGAATCTATATCCCCAAAAATACTATCCAAAAGTTGGGGACTAATTGAGCGAGAAAGATGTTGTGAAGGTGACAGAATCTCTTCATGAAATGGTGGAAATGAATTGTCTGACCGTATGGCAAACAATGTGTAAAGACCGTAATATGCCCCAGTGGAGGGTTATTCGCGGTGAACGCAGGTTGGGGAAGGATGCAAAGGAAGTTGTCGCCATTGATCTCAGCTTTAACAAAAGCTTTCTCCATGGCCCTCTTAGAGATGTTTGAAGGGAAGAAATCTGGCGCACCCCTCGACGTATTACCTCAAAATCCATGGTCGCCCGAAACTGAATCATAACTCAACACTGTGAATATATGATGTGGGGCCTCTGAAACGGTCTCTTCATTGTCTCCACATTCCCTGCCGCTAACATCTCCTCCTTCTGGGTAATTGTCGATCTCCTGGAGGACAGGATCATCTTCAAGTACTATGAACTCGTCAGCCAACATCGTCATCTCCTCTACATCAAAATGGACTATAGCCTCAGTGAACAACATCTAGAATTCGAAGATATTTTTATATGAAATGAAGAAAATTCCAAAGTTAAAAACCTAAGCCAAGAAGCCACCCCCTAAAGCTATTATGATTGGATGTACGTTGAGGACTAATTTAACCCCGATGTAACTGTTCAAAAGGTCAAAGACCTACATAAATAAAAAAAATAAAAAATAAAAAAACAAATTCAATAGGATGAGAGAAAGTCATTCCTCACCATATACTTAAGAGTTCAATTCCATTCTATTTCCAAATATTCAAAAGACCAAGAGACACAAAGCAAAGAGGTATATGTCTACGTATTGTCTATATTACACTTATGCTTCTAACTTATTTTAGCAGCGTACAGATACTAGCCAAACAGAACAATAAAATGGGTTTGAATCCCAGAAAAGAAACAAGAAAATGGGTAAACACAAAACTCAGGAACATCAAGAAACGGATTATAAATCCCAAAACAGAAGCAGAACTGGTCTAACACCCAAAACAAAACATTACAAAGCCAAGGATAAACAAAAAAGAGAGAGAAATTGAAGATCAAGGTTTACCTAATTTATGAAATTAGGAAGTTCTCGAAATGCTCAGAAATGGCAGAAAAGAGAGAGAGACGTGAGAGAGGATTTGGGCAAAGTCTCAGTGGGTTTTTTCAAAATTTTTCAAAAAACCCAAGGGTTTTGGCCCTATTTATAGAGCTTAAGGGTGCTAACCCCTAGCCATTGGATGCGAGCCAAAACAATCCAATGATGAAGGGGAACAGTCGCGATCTAAGGGCCTAAAATTCTAGAGGGAAAATGGAAATCCCATCTAACGGTGGATATCCAAGTTGAATGGAGCGATGTGATGGCTAACGTGGATGACCCGACGGTTGGCAGACATTTTTCTTTGAGTGGCTTGAGACACATATTCTCCTCCCATTCATTATGACTATTCAGAAATGAAGCCTCGTTCAACTTAACCATCATGACCAGTTAGAACGTTTCACTGCCATTAAGTCAGTCAGTCAAACTTTGGCACGTCATTATCTCGACGTCAAGCACATGACTCATCTGTATAAAATAAAGCTTGAGCAGTATCTGCGGAGGGAATATCAGTGATCGAGAACATTTCAAGCTGGGGGGCAATTGTTGCACCATTGTCAAGATATAGCCTAATCACGATGTTGATCAATAAAAGAAACAAGAAGATCTTTCATGAGGCATCTGCAAGGAATCAGCCTTTCGGCATTTTTTACCTACACCAAGTAGTTGAGGTGCCTCAATGACGACATCACTACTATGCCAAATGTGGGTAATGTGAGTGACACATGGTGTAAAGAGGTTAGACAGTTACAAGAATTGGAAAAAGTAACCGCCTTAGACAGGCAAAAATAGATATTTATTGTATGAAAAGTCCCATTAGAGGACAAGAACTCTCACAAGTGAGAAGACACTTGCACATTCCCAAACATAGTGAAAAACACCGCCAGGCACAGAAAGGACGTAGTCTCCATTGAGATGAGCTTTTATAAATCTTTATGTGTTCATCATTTTCTTGCATTGATTTGCGGGAGAGATAATTCTGCATACGACCTTGTGAGAACGATTTGAGTTGGCAGATTTTCACTGTAAACATATACATATATATACACACATAAGAAAGCTCACAATGAGCTATTGATGAGCTACTGTTCACCAACTTTCATCCAAAATGTGCGTTTTGTGGTTTTTTGGCTACTGTGTAGCTAAAACATGAGGAGGGGAGGGAAGGAGAGAGAGAGAGAAAGTGGGGGGGAGTACTTTTGTTGGATTTCTCTTTTCCGTTGACACACGGAAGGGAGGGGGGGAGAAAGAGGGGGGGTGAGAGGGGTAAGTGGAGTGGAGTTTTTTTTTTTTTGGATTTATTTTTTCTTTTGTTCGAAAGGAAGGTAGGGAGAGAGAGAAGAAAAAGGAGAATTTGAAGTGAGAGAGAGAGAAGAGGAAAAAAAAGATATTTTCTTAGCATAAATAATATATATTTTTAAAAGATATATATTTTATAACATTTTATTCATTTATTTGTATGGGTCTATTTTTAATATTTTAGTCATTTGATCTTTTTACTCTTTTTCATGTCTTCTTTTTTCATTTTCAGGTATTTGGTTGGTTTTTCTGACTACTTATATATATTTTTTATTTACATAAATTTTTTCAAATAAATCCAATTATGTGCATCTCACGTGCTTTTAAACTAGTCCATACAATATATTAGAAAGGAGAAAAAAGTTTACTGTTTTCA
>JAFMPE010134122.1:0-22829 GCA_024759925.1 Ficus religiosa
GATACAAGATGGAGGAGCGTGGCGGGGCATACTGTGAAATCGTGAGAAGTTTATCCGCTACGCGTTTTGATTTTTAAGTACTACAATTATGTGAATATTTTATTTAAGACATATTTTATATGCTTCACGTTTTTAATTCGTGTATAAAAAAAAAAAAAATTCCGCTGTGTTTTGCTAAGTATGTTTGTATGTATGTATGTATGTAAGGTAACGGCCTGTGCTAGGCGGGTCGTTACATGACAAATGAGTTTAAAACGAGGTAAAGTTATAAAAAAAAAAAAAATAGGGGAAAAAAATATTCAAATAAAGGAATTTGAGTTTTTTTTTTTTTTTCAAAAAAAAAAAATATTATTTCTTCAGAATTTCTACTATGAGGCTTCCTATTTTATATTATTGATAGTAACTATTGTTCTTACTGTCATATTAAAGTTTAATGGATTGATTTATAATTGGTTCAAACAAATAAGGGGAAAAAAAGAGAGACTCAGAAAGTAATCAATGACTAATAGTATGGTCAACTCAAAAAATACAGTTAATGTTTCACGCACGTTAATGTTTGACCGTGTGCTATAGATGATAGACCATCAATAATGTATTTGTTAATATCAATTTTATACGTGTTATAAAAAGGTGTGAAAAATAAAATACTTGAAATTTGTACTCAAATGTATACTATCTACCTTTCGTTATTGTCTTAATTCGTAAAAATAAAGTTATTGTATTTCAATAATTAATTTAAGATGATAAAATTGAAATAATTAGATGAAAAAGTTGATACATAAACCAATAGCAAATGCTAAAGTTAGCATTCACTATACTTTGTCAGAAATTTACCATCAAGTTTAAAATATGACAAATTTAACATAAAACACAACATTTCAATTTAGAGTTTTTTTTTTTTTTTTTATTTAATCCAAATGCAAAAATTTATTCCAACCAAAGCACTCCAAAATACCTTACCAAAATACCCAAATGATATTCGACAAAGTATGAGCTTCCGCGGACTTAGAAAAGCAATAGAAATTGGGGAAATCCATCTTTTTGAAAAAAGAAGATGGATAATTAAGTACTCCGATGGCTCAACAATTAATAGTATGGAACTGAGTTTCTTGCCATGCTCATGTTTTATGCGTTCACTAAAATCGCACCCCTTGTTCATCTATATCAACTTTGTGCTTACAAGTACAGAGGAAGTAGAACACAAAAGAGATCAAGTTTAGAGCTCGATCGCTCAGCAAAACGTTTTGTTTTGTTTTTGTTCAGTAGCAAAAGAGAAGTAAATATTATAACTTTTCACTATGCATTTGAAACCCACATTTTTAAAACACTTAGTAGGTTTAAAATAATTTTATAAATTATAATTCCTAATAAGGATGTTATGATAAGGTTTGTAATGTCTCAATTAAACTTTGATATCAGGTTCAAAATCTATTTAGAAGAGTTTTTTTTTTCTTTTTTCTTTCTTTTTTTTAATATAAGACCTTATTTTATTGGACTTTATTTTATTTTTATTTTTTTCAAATTTAACTATTCAAGTACCATAAATTCAACCTTCGTTTCTCAAGTATGCAAATATTCATGTCTGACCACTAGCATAACCAAACCAGAGTTTTATGCTCTGTTACAACCAAACGACAGCAGTGAATAACAAACGACAAAGGAAAAAGACAATTCTAAGACATGACATTCACTAAAGCTAGTTATAGCAAACAACAGGCATCGCCTACATTAATTTCGCTCCAATTAACCAACCACCACTAGAGATTGGACAACAGAACAAAACATTTATTTGGCAACACAAGGAAAACACATATTTCTAGCGGACACCTGATCAAATTGTACGTCGGAGCTTCCTTCCTCTTCTCCCCTTAGTTTTGGTCACAACCCCGATATTGAAAAACTTGATGAACCATATACGCTCGTCAATCGCAAGAAGCTGCTCCATGGCCACTCCAAATATCAACCCGCCAACAAAACCCGGCAGTATTGTCATCCAATTAGACTCGAACCAAGATCTCGAATCTTGATTGCCTTCTTCTTCAGAACCTGAGGCTGAAGGTGATGCTCTGGTAGGAGTACTGATGCCTGGCAAGCCCCGTAATCCCGCATTTCCCTCATATGAGCTGCTGTCAAATGTAGAGAATTGGTTCCCTTGAGGTATAAGTCCTCTGAGACGGTTGAAAGAAACGTTGAAGAATTCTAGGAAGGTGAGTTGCACTAGTTGTTGCGGGATTTCTCCTGAGAGCTTGTTTAGGGAAAGATCTAATGACTCAAGTTGTCTTAAATTGGACAAGGACGACGGGATGCTACCATCAAGCATATTGTTGGAAAGATTGAGCACCTGGAGTCCGCGAAGGTCCCCCAAGCATTCCGGAATGTCTCCTTCGAATCTGTTGCTGGAAAGATCAATGACCGTGAAAACTTCGAGAATCTTTCCAAACTCCATGTCTCGGCCTTTGTTTGTTACGTTGACTGAGCATAGATAAGTTGGCTGAAATCTTATTATTGGAGTAGAAACATTGATCACTGTGCTCAAGTATGACGACTTTCTACCACCAAAATCTTTCATGGCATTCCATTTTTGAAAGTAGTGAGATGGCAGAACACCTGATAAATTGTTGTGGGAGAGATCCATAATTTGTAAACTGGGAAAGTCATCCTCTGAAGTAGAATTGCTTGTAATTTCACCATGGAAGTGATTAGATCGTAGAAGAAGAAGTTTGAGCTCCCGTAGATTCCCAGCCAAGAAGGGAAGACGTCTCTGAAATGATTGTTCTCGAGCTTGAGAACGTTGAGCTCCAAGCAATTAGACAGTAGAGATTGCGGTAAGCGCCCTTGAAATTGATTGTAGCTCAAATCCATCACTTGCAGTTGACTTCCAAATGAACACGCTTGAGGAACTCCTGCACTAGAAAGGTTGTGGTTGGTATTTCTCAAACATTCTGGAAGCACACCACTCAATTTGTTATGAGACAAGTCAAGAAGTTGAAGGGAACTCAAATTGAAAAACTGTGGTGAAATCTCTCCACTCAGTTCATTATATGGGCCAACAACGAAACTAGTAGATGGAGGAGGAATTGGTAGTGCTCCTGTAAAATTATTTCTGGAAAACTCCAATATGCGTAGACTTTTTGAAGGGAGGACATCGATGCCAAAGCCTGTGAAAAAGTTGTCATCTATTTCTAATATCTCTATGCTTGTGTTCCAGATCCACTGGGGTACTTTGCCATGCATACTGTTTTTACTAAGATCCAACCCCTTTAGCCCATATTGGTGTCTTAAGAAACCAGGAAAAGTAGTCAATTTGCAAGAACCCAGTAACAAAACCTCAAACTTGGGAAGAGTTGCATTTGTGCTGATTGTAGTACCATTCTCCCTTATAAGCACCGACGACATGTTGCCAGACAGTCCAAGAATGGTGAGATTTTTCATGCTAAGAAACATGTTGAAATCCACCGTCCCACTAAAAGCATTCCCACCGAGTTCTAGAAATTGAAGATTTGAAAGTCTACTAAGTGAAGATGGAAGTGGGCCATGGAACCCGCATGCTCCGACAGCCAATACATTTAGGAGATTAAGGTTTCCAATTGAGGAGGGTACATGACCAGAGAAACTAGTGTAAGCGATTGATAATTCTCTAAGAAGACTACCGACGTGAAATTCAGGAAAGGAACCAGTGAGGTTATTGTTATATATTAAGTCAAGAAATTGGAGGTTTGGAAGTTGAAAGATATCTATGGGGAATTCACCGTACAAACCGCAATCTCGCAGACGAAGGGATGTTAAAGAAGAGACATTTGCCAAGAAACTAGGAACTGGGGAGGAGATGTCTACAGTAGAAAGGTCAAGACATTTTATCTTGCTAAAGTTCCTAACAAATGTATTGAAATCTGGCCGTTTTACTTCCAACTGATTCCGAGACAGGTCAAGGAATGACAAGTTAGAGAGCTGTGAGATTTCTAATGGGATTTGGCCAGCAAAAGCAGAATCAGAAAGTTTGAGATATGTCAAACTTGGAAGGAGGCTCAACTGAGAAAGGACTAGAGAGCCATTGAAGTCATTATGAGCAAGGTTAAGGGACTGAAGGTGTGAAAGGCGGAAGAGACTACTATTTGAGTTGATAGAACCATACAGACAACTGCTACTTAGATTAAGAGCTATTACATGAGAGTTGTGCTCGTCACACTTGACGCCGTCCCACGAGCAACAATCGTCTTTCTCTTTCAGTGACCATGAAGCAACCTTGGGGTAAGCCGAAAGATCAACAGAAGCATCCCGACTTATGATAAAGCTATCCTTGAATTCCAACAAGGCAGTGCTCTCATCAGGGTGGCAAAGTGGCTGCACATGAGAAAACAAGCAAGTTAGTATTAGAAGATGAAGTACTGGGATTGTGGAAAACAAGCGCATGATGAAGATGGACTTGTTGCAAAAGTGTGACTTCATTGGTTTTGGGAATTCTGAAAAGTGGTGTATGTGATAATTTCAAAGGAGGCTATGTATGCATCTCTATAACCAAAGTTCTTTTATAGAGGTGAAATGCTTCGACGAATCTCTGAAGCATTTCTGTAATTGCTTTTCAAAAAGAAAAGTATATGCATTCTTTATGAGTCAAAAAGTTTTTAACTGTTTTTGTTTTGAACCAATAAGAAAAGAAAAATAAATGGGAAAGCAAAGACAACGTAATAATCAACTTTTTTCTCCACCTTTGCTTTTGAAGTAATCACCATTAAAGCGTGTTTTATGATCGTTGGTTTTATGACACAAAACCATTCCTGTAATGTTTGTTTGGATTTACAAATATAAATTATATTTGTTGCTAAATCTAGAATTAAATTTAGTAATTCTTCTATAAGAAATTTTAGCTCGGGACAACACTTTCCATATACATTTTCTTACGTTGCTTTGACAGAGAAAAACCAAAGGGACATATAGTGGGCAATTAAAGGTGATCGAAAGCTAAATAATTAGACCAAAAATCCCAACAGAGAGAAACCCTTGAACACGTACAGGAACTTTTGTGTTCCTTTTTTTTTTTTTTTCTTTTTCGTTTTTTGATTGAATAAAAACATCAGAACTAATAGGCACACTTAGACATTCCGACTACTCCCTTAGTACCCACTTCATATTCATGATCCATTGGTTTATCAAATTAAAACAATAAAAAAACAAAAAACAAATTAAACAAAAATACAATGATGTTGGTAACATTCAACTGATGAAATAAACAACCACTAAGGTAAAGTAAACTATCAAACAAAGCCTAATCACAGAATACAAAAGTCGGAGGTCAAATTCATAGGATTAAGCCTTAACTTGGACCTTGAATATTGTGGCTTTAATTATGGATTCATAGGTAATTGCTTTTCACAAGGATAAGTATACACATTCTTTTGAGTCAAAAAGTTTCTAACTGTTTTTGTTTTAAACCAAAAGGCAAAGAAAAATAAATGGGAAAGCAATGACCATGTAATAATCAACTTTTTTCCCCACTCTTGAAAAATAAATGGAAAAATAAATGGGAAAGCAATTACCATGTAATAATCAACTTTTTTAATAATCAACTTTTTTCCCACTTTTGAAAATAAATGGAAAAAATAAATGGGAAAGTAATAACCATGTAATAATCAACTTTTTTACCCTTTTCAAAAATAAATGGGAAAGCAATGACCATGTAATAATCAACTTTTTTCCTCACTTTTGCTTTTGAAGTAATCACCATAAATTAAAGTGTGTTTTATGATAGTTGGGTTTTTAGTACTTGCCCTAAACTTATTGGCTTTTGATATCTTGCCCTCTTTAAACTTTTAATTTTTTGCAATTTATCCTGAACTACCTATACAATGTGTTTATTTTGTTAACTTATGTTAAGTTGAGAATTCGAATTTGTAAGGTTTGCATGTGAACGTTCAGTCACTGATTCATCTATAAACAAATCAAATTGGGGTGTGTTGCAACAATTTTGAAAGTTTGAAGAATAAATTGCTAAAATTAGAAGATTGGGTGGAAAGTTGTTAGATGCCAAAAAGTTTAGAAGGGTGCAAAAGCGAAAAAAGAAAATTATAAAACAATTTGTTAGATAAAAAATTTTAAAGTGCACATTTCATAATTAATTTAATAGGCTGATCTCAGTTGTTATAAAGTAATATATTTGTCTTGCAACTGTATGTCGCATTAGAAATCTCATTTTCTTTAAATCCTTTAATAAAAGAAATATTTGAAATTAATTGATCCGTCAAAATATATAGATAATTTCACTCATTTATAATATAAAATTAAACCAATTATAGTTGAGGTATTTTAATTTAGAAATATAATTTTTAAGGGGTAATCATACAAATCAGCCCTTTACACCCTCTGCGAACTGATAATAATAATCAAACCCAATGAAATCCTAAATAATCGTTAGAAAAACAAATTAATAATCCTGAAAGAAAAACTTAAAATAGAATAACTTTAAACAAAACTCAAATCCTAATATATTAATAAACTCAAGGACACAGATACAAGCCAAGAAGAACCAGCACTAAGCTGCCCGGCCACCATCGAGGAGGAAGGATGAGATTCTCCAGCTTCTAGGGCAGCGTGTGTGTGTGTGTAATACAAATATGAGATAAATATGTAACGCCACCTAAGTTAGCAGGTCAGTTATAAAATAACTCTTACAATTAGTCTAAAAGGCACTATTTCTCTAAACATATCTCGACTTAAATAAACAAAAATCTAGAAACAGCGGAAGTACAACAATATCTCTAAAAACTACAAAATTATTTTACAGATCCTAGAGCTTAATATAACCGTCATGGGATCTCGGACCTTCTTATTCAGTCAATTTTTAATTTGGATTGACTACTTGTCTGTATCACAAGAAAATTATACGAGTTAAAGCTCAGTAAGTAGAAATGTATGTACGAATGCAATCGTGTACAAAACCCCCATCATCTTATTGTACTTGTTTTCAGTCACTTTGAAACATTTTCAATCAAATCCATCCTCAGCCCCGTCAAGTGTGAAATCTGGCTCAGCACTGAATAAGCTGTGTGTTCCACAGAACCTGTTCCTTTGCAGTCGTAGTGGCTTCCCTTTATTAGTAACCTCGTGCCTCAAGGGATGTCGCCACTAATATTTAGATCCGCCAGTTCCTCCCGTGCCCCTTGCCTATCCAGATACTAAACCATACTTCACACTTTATTTTAAAATAGGAAATAAGGACACAATAGCGTTTCCTTTTGCAAACATGCATGTAAAACAATATCATGAATGCTCAAATGTATTATGCACAGATCAAAATAATATGGAGCGTATCCTTTCATAAACATAATTAAATAGATATAAAATAAAAAATCATATAGGTACAAAACATGCTACTATTATTCTTGTGATATAGTTAAAGAATCTACTAACTTTGATTCCAAGTTACTTCAACAGCGAGTTCAATTCTTTCCTGAGAAAGTTCAATAAGCTGTGAAGGACCTTTCGTTACCTACGCCTCCCATCATAGAAAAGAATCTTAATCTGAATACGAAAATATATTCTAAATAACAAGTGCAGTTCATTAATTTACGAACTCCATATTCAACATATTCGTAGTACTTCAATTTCCAACCAAAAAGTAACTTAGGGCCCGTTTGGAGACATCTGGAGATGATGTTTTGAAAGTTAAGTTAAAAATATGTGTTTGGCAGGAAAACTTTTGAAAAAGTTTTGTGAAATAGAAACTAAAGTAAAAATTTGAAATGTGTTCGGAAAAAAATTTACAAGATGGATCTTGTCTTGTTCATCTTTTTTATACGAGCATTTTGACATAAAAAATCATCTCATTTCGATTTGAAATGAAAAAGTTATTAACTTTTAAATTTTGAGTTTTTTAAAAATGAAAAAGAAGTAAAGTTTAATTTAAAGTTGAGATTTTAAAATCCAGATAGTATTTTACCACTTGGAAACGACGTCCGAAACGGGCGCTTATTAATTAGTTTCAGTGAATCATCAAACACTTCTAAATGGTAAGGCCACCTTTCAACTTCATTTCTCCTCAATATGGAGAACAAGTCCTTCTAAACCCAATACACGCCCACCTCAATTACAAACAAAATAATAAGACTAAGTTTAGTATAAAATCGTCATTCTAAAATACATTAGTACTCCCCGCCACGATCATTTCTAATTGGTATGTTTCAGCTAACATATATAACAAAATACTTACTAATTATACCAAATCACCTCAGCCGTACAATAACAACTAATTAATATGAGTAAATGAATTCAATAAAAAGTATCTACTACCAACACAATACTTCAGAGCTAATTAGCATATAGGACACCAATATACATATATACATAAAGATGCTTTCTATTCACCTTAGCTTTAGCGTTGCTAATATTAACCAAATTTTCGAGATGAACGCTAGGACACTAACCTACTTGGTTACTAGCAAGATTTAATTTCTTGAAGCAAAAGAGGACTAGAGAGCAAGAGAGTTGAGAATTTGGCCTTAGAAAGGAATAACATTCACCATCAGGTTGAGTATATTATTACCTACTTCATATAGATACATAAATATTTACATATATTTAAAAAAAAAAAAAAAAAGAAGCACAACAACCATCTTCCTAATGCATCTTTCCGGTAAGGAAAAAGAAAACTTTTAAAAGCTTACTAAATTTATTAATTTCAGTTTCAGGGTGGTTACAACATCAAGAGACACCTTCTAACAAGTTTTAGTTTTTAGATTATTTTTCTTTCCGGGTAAAGTTGAGAGAAGTATGCAGAATGTAATGGAACTTCAAAAAAATAACGGTATAAGAGCTGCTCAATGTTGGAAAAAATATATATTTATATATATATATATATGTATACATATATAAATATATGGCACCTATGATTGCCTTCTCTTCACTCTTCATCAGGCAAGAAAGAATCCATGTCCATGACATACGTATCTTCTTTCATTAGTCCTGTCAAATACTCCAAAATTCGATGAATCTCACCGGCATTTGGATGAGACTTGTCACCTGCGACAAACAGATGTGTCTTTTGTCCCTCCACAATCCAACTACATCCAGGCAACTTTGCAACCCCTTTTTCCTTCATGCTCATCCTCAACGAGTTGACCTCACTCCAGTTTCCCGATGCAGCATATATGTTGGAAAGCAGTACATAAGGTGACGAGTTTTGGGGATCCAAATCAATGAGTTTCTTGGCCGCACGCCGCCCTCTCGAGTCATCCCCATGTAATCTGCATGCACCTAGTAACGTGGCCCAAATCATGGCATCCGAGTCGAAACTTTGCTTGTAGATAAGTTCTTCTGCCTCTTTAAGAAAACCCCATCTGCCAAGAAGATCGACCATGCAGCCGATGTGATCAACCCTGGGCTGAACACCGTAATCATTGATCATAGAATTAAATATCTTTCTACCTTCTACAACCTTTCCTGTATGACTACACGCAGTGAGAACACCGAGGAATGTTACATCATCGGCTGTGATATGTGCTTGCTTCATCTCGTCAAAGATCTGTAGCGCGTATTCTGCATACCCATTTTTAGCAAGCCCCACTATCATGGAGTTCCAAGAAATGGCATCATTTTTGGTCCTCATTTCTCGAAAAACTTGTGCAGAACTTGGGACATCTCCACATTTTGCGTACATGTCCACAAGGGCACTACACGTCAACTCATCTAAATTGAAACCAGTATGGATAATGAGGGAATGGATCTCTTTACCATCTAGCAAAGATGACATGACAGCACACGCTCGAAGGATGCTAGCAAATGAAGCCTGATCAGGTAGAGCATTGTCGCTACGCATTTCTCGGTACAGCTCCAATGCCTCCTCACTGAAATCATTTTGAGTGAGCCCAGAAATCATTGCTGTCCAAAGTACCGTGCTTTTTGGCTGTGGGAACTCAGAGAAAAGCATTTCAGCATCCACTTTGCATCGAGAGTTCATATACATGCTCAAAAGAGAGACTCTCAAGAAGTCATAATCACCATATTGAAGGGCTTTCTTTAGTACTAGACAATGAATTTGTCTCCCAAGAATTAGCCCTGTGGATCCGTTGCAGACATCTAAAAGGCTCGCACATGTGATATCAGTAGGGCTTAATCCCGCAGCCTGCATATCTCGCAACAAACTAACAGCTTTCTCTAAATTGATTTGGCAGTAACCAGCAATAAGCACATTCATGGAGACCACACCCCTCTCAGGCATGAAAGAGAAGACTTTATGTGCAGCTTCAATGGCCCCACACTTGGCATACATGTCAATAAGTGAGCTTCCGGCATAAAGACTTGTTTCCAAACCAGATTTAACAGAGAGACAATGAACTTGTTGCCCCTTCTTAAGTGCTTGCACCTCTGCACAGCTGCTCAGTATACTGGCCAAGGACACTTCGTCGGGCATAAACCCGTGCGAAGTCATTCTTCGGAATATGTTGAAAGCCTCAGCCTCGTCCCCCTCCTGAACATAGCCAACGATGATTGCATTCCAGGAGACATTATCTCGATTCCTTATCCGCTCAAATTGCTTCCTTGCATCCTTCAGAGCCCCTGATTTAGCATACATATCCATTAATGCATTCCCAACAAACAAATTCAACGCTAATTTGTTCTTGATAATAACCGAGTGCAGCTGGCGACCAAGATCCAGAAATGTCAAGCAAGCACACGCACTCAAAACACTAGTGAAGGTAAACTCGTCAGGCTGAACACCACATCCTTTCATATAGGCAAACAATTCTACAACCTCAAATGCAAACCCATTCTGCGCAAAACCGCCGAGCATTGCATTCCACATGACAACATTCTTAACATCTACACCATCAAATACTTTCTTTGAAGCATCCATTTGCTGACACTTGGAATACATATTAATCAAAGAACTGCCCACATAAAAATTTGAATCCAAGCCCTGCTTAACCGCGTGAGCATGAATTAGTGACCCATAGTCAAAAGCTCCTAAACCAGCAACTGCACTTAAGATACTTCCTAGTGTAGATCTTGTAGGTTTTACACCACTTTTCATCATTCTTGCAAAAAAGATAATAGCCTCTTCTGCATAGCCTGCCTTGGCATGCCCAGAAATCATCACATTCCAAGCCACAACATTCGGGCTTGGCATCTCAGCAAACAACTCACAGGCGTAATCTAACTTTCCCATACCGACACAAGTGTTAATGACGGTCACGTAAGCGGCTCGATCTGGAACAAGGCCAACATTCTTCATCCCCTCAAATACTTTGATCCCCTCTTCAGGCAGACCATCTTGAACATATCCAGTAATCATAGCCGTCCAAGCAACAATATCCATCTTCCCCTCCCCACCAAAAACCTTCCAAGCATCACTCATGTGATTACACTTAGCATACATATCCACAAGTGCACCTTGACAGTAAGAATCCAACTCGAACCCCATCTTAACAACACCACAATGAACCTGCCTACCAAACTCAACATCCACCAGTCTCGCACAAGTGGATAAAACCATAGCAAATGTGAATCCATTTGGAGAAGAAACCCCACAACTCCACATCGAAACAAATGACTCCAAAACCCTCTCAAAGCATCCCCACCTCGAGTACGTAGAGAGAATGGAATTCCAAGCAAAAACATCTTTCTTCTCAAGCTGATCAAATGCCTTCTGGGCAAAACTCATGTTGCCACACTTGGCATAGAGATCAACAATGGCATTTCCTAACAAACCATTAGAGGACACTCCGAGCTTCAAGCTTTGAGAATGGATGACTTTTCCCGTTCTCAACGCTTGAAATAGTAGTAGCGAGTCAGCCAATTCGTCGAACATTTGGCGGGAGCTTATTTTTTTGCATTGCTGCAAGCAGGCCCGAGAAAGATGTTGATAAATACTTGATGACATCAATATCAACCAGGTCGCAGACAACAGTTCCACTTTCCATCATAAACTAGCCAAAAAAGAAAAGACAGTAGTCCACAGTTTTAGCAAATTAGACCAATCACAATGTAGAAATTAAAACAACTTGCTCTCTCAAGAACCTACCCTTGGGAATCATGTATACATTATAATCCCAACTGGAATCCAATTGAGCTGGCGGCTTATCGCTCCCTTCTATCCTCTTCCAGAGTTGTAAATTAATGAAATTTGAAAATTGTGAACCATTTAGTAATCTCTCTATTTTTTTCTCGTTTTGTGTTTTGTGGAAATTATCAAATGTAATACAACAAAAAAAAGTGTATGACCTGAATATTATTAAGCGACATAGACTTCTCCTCCGCAATAATCGTTGCCATACATGTGCAGGACCTGTTACACGGAATGCAATAATTAACATAAAACTGTGGAAAACAAAATGGTTTAAGTAAGTAGTACAGAAGTACAAGTTTTTTCGCAATTTTTTTTCTATTTTTAAGAAAACTTTCTTTGATTGATAATACAATCAAGTACAAAGGAACGAGGGCAATAAACCTTTTTCTTTTCTGGTAACTAGTAATCCAAGGTTTTGTTTGGAACAATATCGAAGGAGTCAAATTTCAACAATATCTATTCTGCAATTCAAGGCTAGCTTATGTTGGTACAAGAGTCGGCAATTGAGTAAGCAATACCCTATACATGCTACTCTTTCTACAATTAAAACTTGTGTTGCAGCTACCTCTTTGTAATATCTCTATACACACATTTACAACCACTAGTGAACAGTCCGAGGAAAGTGTGTTATACAACAAGCCAGTTACAGGGATACTCGAACTTATATGAAAAACTATCTCTCAGTCATTCCATCAAACACCTTTGACGCATTTTAAAACTAGCAAGTTATAGATGTCATTAAAACGATTATTCTCCAACTTGAGAACTTTGAGCTCCATACAATTAGCAAGCAGTGACTGACGTAAATGCCCTTGAAATTGATTGTAGCTGAAATCCATTACCAGCAGCTGGCTTCCGAATGGACACAGTTGGGGAACTCACTAGCGGCTGTGGTTATTATAATGCAGAGGAGCTAAATCATATTGCAGTCCTCGAACTATTCAGCTAATGAACAATAAGTTATAAAGAATGTTTCAAGATGTTTCCTCATGCACAAATATAAATTTGAAGATACTTGTACCTAAGCCAGCCCTTCCTTTCTTGGCCACCCCACACAAGTTTTGTTTAGGTACTTAGGCATGCTCTTCAAAAAGGACTTAGTAATTTTTTCTATTATAGCTTTTGAAAATCACTATTCTGCAGATTTAAGGCAATGCCGCTATTTCAACACTTAAAAAGTGGTACTAGGACTCCCTCATTGAAATCCTTCTTTAAACATACACATTTAAAACACTAATGAACAGATGTGGAAAGAATACCACACGACTGTTTAAACACCTTTTTAGGATCATTCAAAGAAACTCTCTCTTGGGCATTTAATCAAACACCTGTCTAACATTATACAACTAGCTAGTTTTAAAAGGACTTGAAAGAATGCGTTCATGTTCCATATATTAAATTCTCTTTAAGACATTCTATCAAACAGGTTCTGAGCATAACAAGACACCTCACACAACATGAATAAAATCAATACATACCCATACTCGAATAATCATTTCCCAACTCACAAAAAAAAAAAAAAAAAAAGGGGAGGGGGGGGGGGGGGTGGGGGTGTGGGGAAGGTTTACCGATTTCCTTGAGCATTGTCAATGAAGTCCTCCATGCAAAGGTGGCTCTCTGGGTTTCAAGCTTGAAAGAGTACGAATGAGTCAGGCAATTCGTCGAACACTAGGCAGCCTCTTTTTCTATTTTTAAATTTATTTAATTTTTTCATCACTGTTGGAAGCAGGCTCGCGAGAGAAGGTAAACCGTCGGGAGTGAGGATACTTTGGTTCCCTCGTGATCCTGTTTGAACTTTCCATATTTTGACATTTTCATCCTAAACCTATTTTCTTGTCAATTTAGCCCCTAAATTTTCAAAAGAATAACCATTAACTCCAAGCTTAAATCCGTTAGAAATTTACCCACCTTTAAGAAATCTAATGGAAAATTAGGCCGAATGACTTTTTTTAACCACCTAATGGAATTTTTTAATCAGAATAGCCATTAACTCCAAGCTTAAATCCGTTAGAAATTTACCCACCTTTAAGAAATCTAATGGAAAATTAGGCCGAATGACTTTTTTTTTTTAATGATTTTACATTATGATCAATCAGTGATTGACTAATTGACTTCTGATTGAGTAAATTAATTATATAATATGATCAATCACCAAATGACCATTTAAAATAAATCTTTAATTCATTTTAAAAAGCCAGTCAATTATTAAAAAAAAGTCTTAGAAAAAGATTATTTAATCATAAGTCCCTTAATTTAATTAGTGTTAAGTGCTGCTACTTTGTAAATCTTTTGTTTTATTTTATTTTATTTATTTTAAACTGGAAGTGGGGGATAACAGCTAGAATGACAAGTATGAAACAAATCCACTATAATACAAAAGCCATGGCTAAAAAAGTACATTTTGTGACAAGGATTTTTTTTTTTTTTGGCTAAAGATATGGTGACAAATAAAATTTTTCGTTAAAATTTAATTTAAGTTCTGCAAAAATTAAGTGGATGTCTTTTAATTTTGTTCTTTCTTTCTTTCTTTTTAGATATCCCTTTGGAAAAATGGTCGTGTTCTTTTTTTTTTTTTTTCCTTTAAAGAAATTATTGGTTGTTGTTAATTCAATCAGTGACTGATTATCGTTAATTAATAATTGATTAGTTTCAAACTGTACACATTTCATTAAATCACTGATTGACATTTATCAAGTTGACTTTATTTTGTATGTTTGAATTGCTAGGTTATATGTTTATACCACTTAGTATCCTTTAAAGATATCCAATATAATTAATTCCCAACTCAAATTTAGTAACGAATAAAAAAAATATTTAAAGAAAGTGACTAACTAACGCCAAATCATCAAAACCAAAATATGAAGACAATAGTAAAGGAAAAAAAAAACATATAAATTTAAAGCAATACATCGATGAAATTATTGTTTTTGAGCTTGAGAACGATCTTTTTAATTATTATTTTGAAGATAAATTTTTAATTTTGTTTAGATTTTCAAAACGAATGAAGAAAAAAATATAATATTTTAAATATCGTTTTCACCTCACTTTCTTTCTCCTTCCCATCTATATCCTCATTTTCTCTCCTCTTGATCATTCTATTTCCTCACTTTCTTGCTCCTCGTATTGCAAGGGTCAAGGCTGGTGATGCGTTGGGGTTGCGTCCAATGTCAAGGATGATGTTGGTGTGGGCTAGTTTCAAGCCCGGGGTCGGGGCCATGGCCAATGACAAGGCTAGGGTTGGTGCTAGAGTCGAGGCCAAGGCCGGGACCGGGTGATGTTGGGCGAGGGTCAGGTTTGTTGACAACCGTGGCTAGGGTCAAGGATTAGGCTTGAATTGAGAAAGTCAAAATGAAAATGAAGAAAACTTGCAAAACTTTCAGGGTCTTAAATTTACCTCTCATGAATTTATGGAAAATAAAACCCAAAGCCTGCGAATAAGTTGAATTGATGGGTTGCCTCTGTATACTTGTGTTCCCAATCAACTTTGGTTCTTTCCCATGTATATGTTTTTTTCGTAGGCAAACTACAAGGTTTTATCAAAATTTTATTGATCAAAATAATTCATTTTTTATTTTCTAAAAAAAATTATAGAGACACCCATCTATTAGTTGACTATGACCAAAATATTAGGTTTGACTATTAGACATTGTAAAAATACAATAAATACCCCTTCTTATATCATAAAACGTTTCTGGCTTTACATAATATTGAAAAGTGACGTTTTATCCTTATTTAGACCCCAAAAAAAATGTGTTTAACTGATATTTACACATATGTAGTCATAAATTGCATTCCTTTTTTTTTTTTTTTTTTTTTGAAGATCATAAACTGCAATTCACATTCTAATAGAAGGATTTTTTTTTTTTTTTCAAAAAATGTGTTTAACTAATTTTTACTCATATGTGTGCGTTTGGCTCACTGGTTGAAGATGAAATTTTCAAGTTGAAGTTGGTTGACTTTTCAAAAATTAGTTATAATTTTCATTGATTTTTCAGAAAAAAGATAAAAACTGAGATGAAAAATTACAATTTAGTTGAAATTAAATTAAAATGCCAAACGAAGTAGTAGTCATAAATTGCATTCTTTTTTTTTTTTTTTTGAAATCATAAATTACAATTCTAAACGAGGATTTTTTTTTTTTTTTTTTTGGTAAGCGAAACCTTTTTCCCCTTTCCTTTCAAACTTTGAAAACTTTTCAACTGTTTGTTTTAATTATTTTTATTAAACCTTTCCTTTGACCTATTTTCTGTTTGTTTTTTTTTTTTTTAAGTTCCCAAACTTTCATTTTGTATCTTTCAGATAATAACAAAAAAACCTTTCATTTTGTAAGTAACATTTTAATTTTGTTCGCAAAACTATTAAAATATGACAAAAATCAAACACATCTTAGATTTTTTTTTTTTAATTATCAAAAATACAAAGCAATTACCAAACAAGCTAATCAGAATTTAACAATTGAAATCTTTTACAAAATCTTCAAAAAATTAAAATAATTTAAAAAATATTAATAACATAAGGGAATCTCAAAAGGACACAGTTCGGGATAGGGAGAGTGGGGTGATGCTCCTTGCAGCGAGGCAAGGGGGCGCGTGGGGGCACTCATGACGGCATGGGGGGTTGTACACGGCAGGGTGGTGGTGGGATTCACCCGGGGCTGTTCACGGTGGGGTTTGCATGGATGTCGGTCGCAATGGGGCAAGGGAAGTGGTTGAGTTGGGGACCGTGGGAGGGCGACGAGATTCGCTTGTGGGTTGCTCGTAGGGGATTTCGTTTGAGGGTTACTCTCAATTAGCATGTGCTATACACGTACATATACATATATATTGCGTGTATCTTTGTTACACTTCAAACGCATGTACCCGCAAATAAGATTAAGAAATAAGTAACTAATTTATTTGTTTAATTTCCTTGGGACAAGCCGTCAAAAGTGAGATGAAATTTATTGAATGAAACAAAAGGTACACCAAACACTTAAGTTAACTCTAATTTATTGATTAAAAAAAATAACATATAAAATGGAAAACGAGAACAACCAAAATTAAAAAAAACTAGTTTTATTTATGCTGCTTGGAACCCTTTCTTTTTTGAATATGACGGGCATAAGAATATTTCTTTTGTAATGGTACTGATCACGTCTTTTTGTGACTTATTGAGCTCTTGTAGTTATGTAAAGGTAAATTTTGTTGATCATGGAGATATATTTGGACGACCAATCGGTGCTGGAGGCTTTTGCGGCTGCTGTTGATCTTCACGGCCGCGGGATTCACCTTTCGGAGGAGGAGGCAGAACTGCAGGCCCAGTTCTATCAAATACAGAAACATATATTTCAGTAATTTAAAAAAAAAAAAAAAAGGTGATATTAATTATTGTTAAATGAGGCAAAACAATAATTATGTATATATAATTTGTGTCTCATTATAACATTTCTAGGCAGGAATTATATTTCAATTACCTAACGGCAACGGAAAGATTGAAGAGAAGAATTAGGAAGCAGACCAACCGAAGAAGAGAAAATAATTTGCCCATGAGGAAGGATATTACTTGATGTAGACTTAGCTTTGATATAATGTGTGTGTGTCTGTGTCTGTGTGTCTGTCTCTGTGTGTGTGTGTGTGTGTGTATTTATATTGACAATTGCGTGTTGATATGCAGGATAGGTCGACTCACCAGTTTCGAGGGTAACATATAAACACATATCATATATATGTCTATATATATATATATATACACATATTTTTGCTACTAGTTGTTTGGGGAGGAACAGTTCAACACGTAAGATTAATTCGTTGTAGGGATCACTAATTTTGAATTCAATGGTTGGAGATAAGAAATACTCGGTAGTTTCCTAATATATAAACATAAATATATCTATGTATATAATAATTAATATATTCGCGCAAAATTGTCAGTAGATATATAATACCAAGCGCAAACCAGCGTACGACGACTAAAGAAAAGTAATCATATTGACTACGTACGTACCAACCATGCATGCAACTCCAGAAATACGTCCAAACACATCCAAACGCGTAAATCTTCGCATTTCGGGTTGTTCATGGTAGTATAGGGTGTTTTTCGGATCCAATGAACTAATCAATTCACTTATCAATAAAATCCAATCCAAATCTTTTTATTAGTATTATTATTATCGATAACCAATCTTTATGTTGGTCATGATAGGATTGGATGTTAATTTTTAAAAATCGACCTAGATTAGATCGGATGCTTTTTTAACATTCAAAACACATAATCAAATTCAATACAATACAATCCAATCCAACCTTTATTTTGTTCTATATTAAAGACATATTACATTTTTTTTTTTTTTTGTGAAGGAAATATAAATATTTTTTTGGTAGCAAATATATAAATATTGTTAATACTTTACAGAATTGATCCTTAGCTAATTAACCCCTTAATGGCATTGAATTAAGCTTTTTATATCATCCATTATAGAAAATTGGTTTTTAATGAATGACTCTATGCAAGTTACAAGTCAATTTCTGTGAAAAACTTAACACTATTATCAATTAGAGGTGTTTTACTACACAATTTTAAAGTCAAGGTGAAAATTATCAAAATTAAATATTCAAAGACAAACCACTACTATGCAATAAGTTTAAGGGTACCAGTGCAAAAAAATTCAATCCAAACTTGATATAAGTATATAGCCTTCTACATGAGAATTGACAACTAATTAAAATTTTCTATCATATAAATATAGCCATTCAAATACTTAATCACGTCAATTCAGATAAATTTATGGCCCGTTTGGGGGAGATTTTTGGAGATAAATTTGGAGATGTATCATTTAGAGTTGAAATGAGTTTTGGAAATATGGGTTTGGGGTAAACACTTTTGGAAAAAAAAAAAAAAAAAAGGATTTTTGTGTTTAATGGATGAATAATTATAAAAAGAAAAAAATCAATGTTTTGGGGATGTGTGTGTTGTTGATTTAATAATGAAAAAAGTAAAAGATTAATTTTTTTATATAAAAAAATTATGAATAGTAAGTATTTGAAAAAGTGGATTTGGAACCACAAACACACAGTTGGAAAAGAGACGATAAAGCACTGTCTCCAATGATACCCCAAACGGCCCCTTAGACCTCCAATAGTTATACTGGTAGACACAACATATGTTTTTCTTTCTCATGTTAATCGGATGAACTCCCTTTTTTTTTTTTTTTTAAAACCCAAGCCTATTTATAAAAAGCTTCAACACACTATTTTGTATAGATTTCGAGTCGTGTTACGTACTATGTCATGACCTAATTAAAGATCACTCATTACTTCAAAAATAAATAAATAAATATCACTCATAACATTAATGCATGTACACATACATAATCCTTATACCTTTAGCCAGGTCAAAATAGGTACACGAACATAATCATTTTGATCGGGATATATGATAAGAAAAAATATAGTATATAGGAGATTTCATATTTAAGTCAAAATTATTGATTATATTACGGTTTATATGGTTCCGCGTTAATTAATAATCAATAATCACCCTATGACTCGAATGGATTATTTTTTATAACGTGCAAGAATGTGAAATAACTACGATGGTCCTCTGCAACTTTGAAAATTTGAGAGTAACCCCAAATTTCCAAATAGCCAAGAAAGATTATAAAGACGTACCTTAATTGTTGCGAATATCATGTAGAGTCAGTGAAATTACTTTTACATGAGAAAAGTATGTTTGATCTATATATAGAAGATAATAATTGGTGATTTTGCACCAATGGAATTTTTCGAAATGCATACCAAGGTTTAATTTTGGGATATCGCATTATGATCCCAAAAATGAAAAGTTTTGCGAAAAAGTCCAATAAAGTCCAAAACCTAGTGATTTTTGTGAGAAAAATATCGTTGATAATAACTTAAAAAATATTTAAAAGGAATATCAAACGAGAATATGCAAAATGATTTGTATGTAGCTGTCACCAAGCTCAACTTGTCGTGTTTCACACACCAAAAAGAACAAAACAAAACAGAATAAAAAACAAACAAACAAACTCAATTTGTCGTGTGACGATTAAGAAAAGTCAGAACTTGAATAAGAAATTAGTCGGGCATGAAAAGTGATAAACCACGGCCTTTAATTTAAATTGATAGTTGAATAAAATTTGCCACGAGATCTATTTATAAGGTCAACATTTATCATGGCTCCTGTTCACATATTCTGTATTTGTCTCATAAATTGCCATGAAATACTATAAATCAAATATCTGACATCGAACTTCTCCATTACATTCCAATTTTAGAAGAAGTTCATGTAACAATTTGCTTGTAATTGCTACGTGAAAATTATTACATTTGTACAAGCCAGAAATAGAGTTTGGAACTTAGGAAGAGCAACCATAAAGAAGGGAATAAGGCATTCCATGAATACTGGTGCACAATCCTATATATTTTATTAGAACATATAAAGAACTTTTTTTTATCATAATATATTATTATGTTTCAATTTTTATATTTTTTATACTTTACTTATTTTAATATTTTTTTTTTTTTACTCTTTTTAATTTTTAAAACAAAAAGATACATAATTTAATTTTATTGTCTTAATATCATAATAATTATTTTACTTTTGATTAATATAATGATAATAAATATATAAAAAAAATTAATCATTTTTTTTTATTTTTGAAAACATAATAAACAAAAGGGTATAAAAGTAAATTTACAACAATTTATTCCGATTCTGGTTTCAAATAAATGCATGAATGAGATTCATATTGATTTCAATTCCGAATCTTAATACTAAGTAAACAACTTATTCGAATTCTGAATTCTCACTCTAACTCATATTCAATATAAATTTTACTCACTCTAATTCGTATCCACTCCGATTATACATAAGTGAACACACTTACTTGCATCTGTAATTAGAGCTTTCTATTGATGGACGTCAATGGCTTGCTTCTATGATTATCTTTGATACATATATATATATATATAGGTGAAGAAAAACTATCGGATACGCGTGCGGAAAAGTCTTTTCGAAGTCTTAATTCAAGGAGGCATACGGTCGGTCGCTCTCACCAACCTCAACCTTTTCGGTCATTAATCACTGCCATGACCGAGTTTCACGTTTATTTTTAATAATTATTTTTTCAACCTTTTCAATTTTTTTTTTAGGTTTGTAAGATTTTTTTTTTTTTCCTCTTAATTTTAATAATATTCCGCTTATCATATTAAAAAAAAAAAAATCACTACCAGGCTTGAGTTTAGCCTGATTATAATATTTTTTTTTCCACCCTAAAGATTTAGAATAAGAAATTGATCGGGCATGAAAGTGATAGACCGCGTACTTCAAATTAAAGAGGTGACAATAAACTAAAATTTGCCATAAGAGCAACTCTTAGTCAACATTTCATCAGTCCTGCGCTTGACATTTTCTAATTTTGTTTCTGCACAAAAAATAATAAATAAAAATAAATTTGTCTAATCAATTGTCACAAGTTATAGTTCAAATCCGTAGCATCAAACTTTAATTTCCGTGCATTCCATTTCTGGAAGTAGTAAAATTGAAGAGCTTCCGACTAAAAATGGAAGACATTGCTGAAATGATTGTTCTCAAGCTTTAGAAGTTTAAGGGCTTGTTTGGTTTCAAACTCGTTTTAAACTAAATTGTATTTTTTTCATCATGATTTTTGTCTTTTTCTGAAAAAGTTTTTTATCTTTTTTGAAAAAGTTTTTTGTCTTTTTTAAAAAATTACTATTGAAACTTAAAAATCTTAAACTAAACTCATTCACCAAACAAACCCTAAGCTCCATAGCTAGCCGTGAATGTGGTAAACGTCTTTGGAATCATTACTTATAGTCTAACAGTAAATCAATACATAATTATATTATAAATTAAATGTATAATTCAAATTCTTAAACCACAAGTTCAAAAAAAAAAAAAAAAAAAAAAAAAAAAGGAGGCCGAAATAAAGAATGATAAATTTTTGCTTATGGTTAGAAATTTTTTTTTTTTTAAGAAAGAAATTTAGTATTAAATAAAATTTTATTTTCTCATCTTACTTTTATCCTCTACTTAGGTGCGGATATTAGGTTTGGGGATGGGATGTCGTCAAGGCTGGGGTAAAGGCGGTGATGGGCATGAGATCAACTGGAGTCAAATTGAGAAAGTGAAAGAGAACGAGTAACGATTGTAAAAGTTTTTGTGCATTGAAAATTTTTCTCTCATTTTTTTAGGAAATTAAACCCACCTGTTATTTATTGAAATCTCCTTAAATTTTCTTTAACATGATTATTATCTGCCCAATTTTCTAGGCCTGAGAGGCATCAAAAAGAAAATTTAAAAAAAAAAATCCTGCAAAGGGTCATCGAATAAATTACACATGAATAAGGCATAAATTTGGGGCAAACAGAACGCCAAACCTCAACAGAAGAATACTAAAGGAAAAGGCACAGCCACTGTATATGATTAAATTACACATGAATATTCAAATTTGTAACCGAATATCACCTGTATTATTTTACATTATAAGTTCAAACTTACAATTCAAATAATAAATTCAAAATTTTTGTTTTAAAAAAAATGTAGAAAAAAATTTGAAAAGTGGATTTATAATGAAGTGTCAAACACGAGCTTATTTTTATTACAGTAAATCCTATATTGGTACTAATTTTAACATGTAAATAAAATTATGCTAATCAAGAAACAAAATGATTTGAAATAATGACTCTCATTAACCAGAGTCACAAATGATTTCTCATATATATAAAGCTAGAGCTTTGAGTTGTTACAAAAG
>JAFMPE010134156.1:0-10800 GCA_024759925.1 Ficus religiosa
AATTTTTAAATCGGTGATGTTTAGCATTATTAGTATCCTAATATATTAATAACTTACATATAATCGAACTGAAAACAAACAACCATTGTGATTGTCTATCTTGATGCCAAGTAAGATGGTGAGAGACACCACAGTCTCAAATAACTTTATTCTTACTGGAAAGAAAATTGTAATATAACACAATTTTATAAAGTTGAAGGACCGATACTTTTTAAATTTTAGGGGCTATTATTAAGACGCCGGACAAAATTCGAGGGAGATTTTTTTAAAAATTTGTGGGATGAATATATGATGCAATGCAATTACACCAACTCATCAAATCAGTTTCTTTTTTTTTTTTTTTAATTATTATTATTATTATTATCTCGTAAGAATCATCAAATCAATTTCAAAATATATTAAAATTTAAAAGCCACTCAGGAAAAAAAAGTAAAGAAATATATGAATTTGTTTTGTTTTGCTTACTAAAATAAAGTTTTTTTTTTCTCTAAAAATTGATGCACAATCCAAATTTTAAAATTACAATCTAATTTTTTTCTTTTTCTCTTGACTTTATTATTTATACAGTTTTGTAACTTAAGCTTTAAAAGTTCATTACCTTGTATAGATAAGTCTAAATAAAATGATTTTTTTATTTATAAATTATATAGAATTTGGAGACGAATGAAACAAGTTTCATACTGATTTTTTTTTTTCAGAATACATTTCAAGTTTTTACATTTTTAAATTTAAAAAATTCAAATATCTCAATAAATATATAAACAATCCAAATCTAAATTTTACAATTCAAACCTTATCCCACACAAAATAAAATAGTTGGAGTCTCTTCTTTTTCTCTCCGGGAATTTCTTGTCCGTTTAATGTCTTATAAAAAAAAACTTTATTTTTCATATTTTTCCTAATTTTTATATCTTATTCTATAGTTATTATAAATTAAAGTGCTTGTAAGATTAGGGTTTTCGTTTCCCTCCAAAGTCTTTCATTTCTGTCTCCGACGAGATCGGGTTGTCTCTTCTGCAGCTAACGCGAGAGGTACTTCACTTCTCTTCACCTCACCATTGCCGAATGTTGATTTCTTTCTTTGGTTGGCCAGAAAGTTGCTTTCGCAAGTTTAATTTCCTCGTATTTTATTGCTTCTATTCTTTTCTCGGCAACCAAACTGAGCTTGACCACCGTTTCACTGCCGATATTGAGTAAGAGAATAATTAAAAAAAAAAAAAAATCTTGAATCATACCTAGATTTTTGCTTTGGTCTAGTTGAATGAAAGTTCATTTGGCGGAACCAAGGTGTTCTCTTCGTTCAGATTTCAGTGTTTGCCATGGCCTCCGTTATTTTCAGGCCCTAGAAAATGAAACAGAAAAATCTTAATTTAATTCATTCGTATTTTGTTGTTGGTTTAATTTAGGGGAAAGAGTATTTATAAGAATTGTATAGTTCTTCTGCAGCTATAATGTGGTAACCTCTTATCTCAGGTTTTTTATAGTCAATTTTAGAGATGAATATTTTATGTGGTTTAATAATAACTCTGCTATTAAATTTCAATTTATGTTTGACGTTTTATTGTATCATTTAGGAGATGAATGAGTGTGGAATTGTATAGATGGTATTTGAAGAATATATTACTTTCTTTCCTTTTCCAAGTATTGAATTTTACTTCTTGTAGACGACAAATCTTATGCCAGGTATGGAAGCTGAAGGTTCCGATATTTCACGAGCTGAAGAACTCAAAGTACAGGCCAATGAAGCATTTAAAGGTCATAATCATTCTTCTGGAATCTGCTTCTAAGGTTATTACTAAAATTATTTTTGTTAAATATTCGTTATCGAGGTGTTGCACCTGCCTTTAGATGCATGGTTTTTCTTTCTGATCAAAATCGGACTGAAAAACTGATGAATCGTGTAACTCGACTGATTATTTAATGCACTTTAGACCTTTTACCAAATGATATTTTATTACCACATGAATTGAAACTACAGTCCCTTTGGGGACGTGGTGGGATCTGCGCTCTTCTGAGACTATTGTTTAAGCTTGGATGCAGTCATTGCCCTTCTAGGTGCAATAGCCTGAGGGAAAAACAAATAGAAACTCACGTGACCGACAAAAAATAAAGAAAAGGAAACTAGAATAATTGTTGTGGGCTGACAAAGCAGATACTTTGTAGACCTATTTCTTTCTTCATTGAGAATCCTTTTACTGTTTTATACCTTTACGATTATTTTCCTTTGGTTAAGAACAGTTGCTGGCTGGCTATGTGATGCATTTTTCTGTCTTCAGTTGGGCTAATATTGTCATTTTGCTTTCAGCTCATAAATATGCTCAGGCTATTGAGCTATATACACAAGCAATTGAAAGAAACGGTCAGAATGCTGTATATTGGGCGAACCGTTCATTTGCTCACCTTAAACTGGAGGAATATGGTAGTGCCATACAAGATGCTTCAAAGGCTATTGAAGTTGATCCTAAGTATTCAAAGGCACGATTTCCATTCTCAATTCATGGGTTCCTCTGCATGTAATTTGTTATTCTTGATTGCGTTCTGATAGTTTTCTTATAATGCAGGGTTATTACAGGAGAGGTGCTGCTCATCTTGCTATGGGGAAATTCAAAGATGCTCTCAAGGATTTTCAGCAGGTGGGTTTTTCCTCTGGGCTTTTTTTTTTTTTTTGGTGATAGATTTGAAGAAAGTTGTTTAGTGTTCATTACTTCATTTAATGGAACTAAAATTCCTCTTTAAATAAAACAAACAATCATGCATCATGTGTAATTCAGTTCCGAGTATGATCCCATTTTTGTCTCGGTGGTCCAATCTCGCATGCTTGCTATCTATTCATGTTGTGTTCCTTATGTTTATCTACTTTTGAAGTATGTGCAAGTTTTTGACGTTGCACAATGTGGTATGTGACACTGGACTTGCATATCAAGTAGATCTTATGGTAACTGGCTTTTTTTTACTGCAATTGTTAGAAAGGACTAATGATGTTATCTTGTTTTGAAATTTATAAGAGGAAGTAGAGTTGCTTTGCGTTAGGGTTAAGTTCTAGATTTCTAAATGGTTGCAAAGCCCAAGTAGTTTATGGATTTCCTTCTTCTCTTGGGCACATTAAGAATGTGTAACGAAAGGATTTGAAGTTAAGTTCTAGTTGAATTAGAGTAGAAAGCAATTAGAGTTGAGTTAAACTTCCAAGCTGTTCATTATAAAGTAGGACTGGAATGAAAATGGACATGATTACCAAATTAACATTGTGCACATAATTAAAGCATGAGGAAAGAACATAATTGACGTGAGGACATTTTAAGAAATTGGGTTATTTATCCCATTTCATTAAGCGAAGGATTTTGACGTTGCTAATTCTATTCAAATTTCTATTTCATCTTTGTGAAGGTGGTTTATATTATTTCATTAAGAAATGGATTTTGACCTTGCTGTTTCTACTTTCTATTCAAAATTCTATTTCATCTTTGTGATCTAAAATAGGTCAAGAAACTCCATCCAAATGATCCTGATGCTACCAGGAAGCTGAAAGAATGTGAGAAAGCAGTAATGAAGCTTAAATTTGAAGAAGCAATTTCTGTACCTGTATCTCAAAGGCGTTCTGTTGCGGAGTCTATTGATTATCATACTATAGGTATTACTCTCATGTTGTTTCTGTTTTTGTTTTTGTCCCTAATCAATTTTACTGCATGTGTTGTTCTTTAGGACATCATAAGAAACTTTATGGTTTATTTTCTTTTACATGAAGAAGAACCCAAAAAACTTTATAGTTTATTTTCTTTTACATTTGCATGTTTTGTGGTTAAGGTGTTTTTTTTTTTTTTCATAGTCAACTGGTCCTACCTAAGTGTGTTTCTGCTCATTCTTTCTGAATTCGTTGTTATTGCTGAAATATGCTTGTAATTCATGCTTGTAATAAATCCAATGCATTAAAAATGTACTACGATGCGTAGTATGATTTGAAGCAGCAAGATTGTTAATCTACACCATCTGCTGAAGGGTCTAGTTAAAACTACAAATTGTTCTTGAGCCCTACGTAATGCATGTTTGATTTGGGGGTGTGAGTTATTTTTATCTCATTCGGTAGTGCTATAGTGTCTTTTAAAGGGCGTTTATATCCCAGAAGTCCCATTAGGTTAGGTCCATAGACCTTAATTACGATTTATGTCAACCTATGAGAGTCTAGTCCCAATGTTGAGAGGGGTCTCACTATAAAGTGTTCCCACATTAGTACTAGTGACCTTATGGGTAGATTCTTTACCCTTACTTGAGTTCTCATCATGTCCCCAACACTTACTTGATTTTGCCTTAGGGTTTCTACGTGTCATTATTGGAGGTATCCATATATCAACCTTTGTTTGGTGTCGGTAGCTAGTTTATTCTTTTGGCACTTAATATGTTTGTTACTCCTTCTCAACCTTGGTTCGAATAGCTATATCAATTTTTTATGTATAAGCTATGGGTGGTCTGAGTGTGTAGAAAGTTGAGCACCCTTTTCCTTTGACATGAAACCAATTGCTTCATGGATTTGATTATGAGAACACCATGTAAGGCAATTTGGTTATAGACTTGAGGATGAGAACTTTATAGTCAGGCAATTTGTAGCCAGTGGGCCTTTGTAGATTTCTGAGATTTTATAATTTAGTTGGAGTCAAATTCCTTATAACTGGATTCGTCTTCTTTGGACAAGAATTCTATGGAATAGGATTGACTTTATTGATCGGCGAGTTGTAACTATGAGTCAATGACTTTTTCCATGTAGCCTTCTGTTTTCTCAAAGATTAGTATTATGGATGCCATACTCTTTTTTTTCAAAGCTGGCCGCGCTTTCTTTAATTATGGACGGTATAGTAAATTGTGTGGCCATCGAATCGCAAATCAGTTAAAAAAGTGGTGCATGGATTTGGCATTCCTGGTATTACTTTTTCTCCAATCCTAGTTTTATTATCGTTACAAACATTCAGTGATCCTAGGACTACCAAAGATGGATAGTCTTGACCATAATAATAAAGCTTACATCTATAAGCTTATCCCATACAAGAGAAGAATATGAAATTTTAAGGTGGAAAATTCTTACCGCATGCAAGGTATCGGATTTCTTTAGTTGATCTTGGCTGGTTGATATCCGGTCTCGACTCTACATGAAGGTTTGATAGAATAAAGTAGTTTGTTCATCATCATCATTGGATTGGGGTCCTATGATCATTCATTTTGATCTTTTAGGTAAGGAGTTGTTGTTTCAACTCCTAAAGTAATGCATGCCTTGAGCCCTGGTTTTTGCCAATTAAGATTAACTAATTCATTGATCATTTCTGATGATCGGCATATTTTCTGCATTATATCATGAAAAATTAATTAGTTTAATTACAGTATTGTTTACAATGTATCATAGGAGGGGACCCCAGTCCATCATCAATGCCCACTGAAGTGGCTCTAGCAGCAGTGGCAGTAGCAGTTGTCGCGGCGGTGCTGATGATAGTGGGAACAACAGTGGCCATAGTGGTATCCACAATATTGGTGGGGCTACTAATGGTGCTTGGGGCATGTTGGTGGTCTGGCCTTATGGGTGGTATCCATACCAAGAGTCAAGTACATGACCTAGGTTTGAGTTTGCAATTAGTCATATACGTAACTCTCAAACATCCCGACATTGAATAAACTTTAAGATTCTAGGAACCGAATGAGAAGTATATTCATTCACTAATTCTGCCGGATAGGATGACTTATTGGGCATGGTACTAGCTTACAGAATCAAACATTAGACGATTGAGGTTATTTCTTGATGATATCATGGCATTATTTTTGGCGTCATAACCAATGATTAATCTGAGGACATAGCTTTCAATGGAGTTCTCTGGCATAAGGTGATTTTTTTTTAGCTGATTAAGCTGGAGTTTGATATCTCTCTCTCTCTCTCTCTCGCTCTCTCATCGGAGTTGATTTTATACTTAAGCTTGTAACTCTGCAATTCTTTGCAGAAGAAGTTAAATGTTTTCGGATTAGAAAATGATGTATAGATATTTGAAAAACCAAAAATAACAAGTCAGACTCAAATCTTAATGAACAAAAATTTTGGGAAAATTTTCTACCTCTAGTGAGTTTAGTTTGTGAAATATCCTAATTCTGTTAAACTTTAGTTTGTAATATCTTACTCAGTGAATTGTCGTTGTACTTTTAGTGAAATTAAGGCTCATCTTAGTGAATTAGTTTAAGTGTTGCATTTGCCCACATGTGCATCTTTTGGCGGTGTAGCAGCTCGGGTAACCATATTGGTTGAAGTTTGCTATTCAATATCCTCTCTTTTGTTTTTTATATACTTTTTATTGCAATGTTGTATGATGATTCTACTTTTATTAATGCTGTTTAGAGTTAACTTCCAAGTGTCAGGTTCTTACACGTTTAGTTGAATCTTTCTCTCTTTTTTCTATCTGATCGGTGATCTTGATTTAAGTTTTTATGATTCCTTCAGTGAAGTACCTTCATAACCTAAACATTAAATAACTTTCTTTGATATCCAGATGTGGAGCCACAATATGCAGGTGCAAAAATAGAAGGAGATGTTGTTTCATTGGATTTTGTGAAGAAAATGCTGGAGGATTTCAAGAACCAAAAGTGCTTACACAAACGGTATAATGTTTAAAAAAAAAAAAAAAAAAGCATTCGGAGTTCTACCTAGTTATAGATCAATATTTGACCCCTTTTTATTTATTTATTGATTTGTTTTTTAATTTGGTTTGTTTTTTCAACCTTTAGATATGCATTCCAGATTGTCTTACAAACAAGAGAAATGTTGCGGGCCATGCCTTCTCTTGTTGATATAACCATTCCAGAAGGCAATCACTTTACTGTTTGTGGTGATGTGCACGGGCAGGTAACTTCTTTTATTCTCTTAATAGTCTGGAACTACTGCTTGATTAAAGAAAACACTAGCAAGCATTTAAAACTGATTGGAAAGATAAGAGGAGAAAATGAAGTGAACTGAATCTGTAATATTTATAATGGGTGTGTGATTGAATGCATGGAGTTAGATGGTAAGAATTGCATATCTAGTAGAATATGGGCTTTGGTTGTCATTTGGCATTTGCTAGTAGTTTTTTTTCTTTTTAAATGTTTTATATATCTTGGCTCGGCTGCAATGGTGATGGAATGTGTTAATGAAAATTGTTGCATCTTGAGTTGGCATGATTTAGTGTGTTTATTTCATTTTATTTTTTTAAATGTATATCCTATTCCCGTTATTTCTGGATAGCAGTGTTTTTGGTGTCAGAATTTCCTATTTTGGTTGGTCACGGCTGTTCTGTTAGGAAAATACTCCAGTATCAGGTTGCTTAATGATATTTTAAGTTGTTCTTTTCTTGATGCAGTTCTATGATCTCCTTAACATTTTTGAGCTTAATGGGCTTCCCTCGGAAGAAAATCCATATTTGTTTAATGGTGACTTTGTGGATAGAGGATCGTTTTCTTTGGAGGTCATCCTCACGCTGTTTGCGTTCAAGTGCATGTGTCCATCAGGCAAACCCTCTTGATTCCTTGACTGGTTTACCTTTTTTTTTATTTTTCCCTGAAACTTAGTAACATGCGCCGCCTAATATTTTGCTTTTTTAAGCATTTTTTGTATAATTTTTAGTAGCAGCTCAAAAACCATGTAACTTGTTGCTATTTTGTTGCATGGGAAGTAGAACATGTAAGCAGCTACTGTCCTCTTTTATTCTATGTTTTTATTTTTATTTTTTTAATTTTTTTTTGAAAAGGTCTAGGTTTTTATTTTTAAGTATCAATTCTTTCTTTTCGGTAAATAACTTTTATTTTGAACTTTAACAAGCTGCTTTCTTTCTGCATCTTCTCTGGAGTGCATCTTCATTTATAGCTTCTGTGCCCCTTCATTTCATTTTAACTTTGTTGATGATATTTTTCCTTAACCTTGTAATTTCTCCAGCACTCATTAGATGTTTGTAAAATTTTCAGCCATTTACCTTGCTAGAGGAAACCATGAGAGCAAGAGCATGAACAAGATATATGGTTTTGAAGGCGAAGTGCGTTCGAAGTTGAGTGAAACATTTGTGGAACTATTTGCTGAAGTTTTCTGTTGTTTACCGCTGGCTCATGTTATAAATCAGAAGGTTTTTGTAGTTCATGGGGGTCTTTTTAGTGTTGATGGGGTGAAACTTTCAGATATTAGAGCCATTGATCGTTTCTGTGAACCTCCAGAGGAAGGTAAAAAGTGCAATCTTTTTCCTCCGTTGGTTGCGTTATTGATTCCTAAAATCCTAGACTTAAAAGGTGGTTATGCTGTAGAATCTGAAACACAATGATATGCGTGTGAAATTATAGACTTCAAACGTATCGTTACACGGGGATTCTGTAAATTGTTCTTGATTTCTTCTGGTGGGCTCTGAACTTATCTGGATTTTTTCAGGTTTGATGTGTGAATTGCTATGGAGTGATCCACAACCTTCACTGGGAAGAGGCCCAAGCAAACGAGGTGTAGGCCTTTCCTTCGGTGCTGATGTGACGAAGAGATTCTTGCTGGAAAACAATTTAGGTATGTTTCTATTGGTTTTTTTCTAATTTCTTGTTCTCAAGTGATTTGACTTTTTTTTTCCCCCTCTTTAATATTTCAATATTTGCCTAACATACTTTTATGGTTTTGTCCCATCACAGATTTAGTAGTGCGCTCTCATGAAGTAAAGGATGAGGGCTATGAGATTGAGCATGATGGTAAACTCATCACTGTATTTTCTGCACCAAATTACTGTGATCAGGTAAATCGATGGCAAGTGTTTTACTAGGCTTTTTTTTTTTTTTTTGGTATTAGTATGTAGTCAAAGAAATAGTTACTAGTGTGTTATGTTGATCCAATTTTTGTGATATGCAACTTGTCTCTGCAGATGGGTAACAAAGGCGCCTTCATTCGTTTTGAGGTACCCGATTTAAAGCCCAACATTGTCACCTTCTCAGCAGTGGTAGGTTCCTTTCCCACCATTTTGTTCCATATGGATTTTTATTTTCCCCTCCACAAAATTCACCTTTCAAATTAACGTCACGATTGTATATTCTTTTCACGTGCTTTGTATGAATGAAACTGCAGCCACACCCCGATGTCAAGCCAATGGCATATGCAAACAACTTCCTCCGACTATTTCAATAGCCTACACGGCTGACCAGGACTTCCCCGAAAGTGTATATGTGTTGCTGCGCAACAGATTTTCTGCGGATTTGAGAGCCCGCTTCGGAAGTCGACTTGGAAAGAATGCTGGTGGACTTTTGAGAAATGCAGTTTCATGTTTGTGGTGATCCATAGAGACAGTTATTCGTTTATTTTAATCTTGGTAGTCACAGTTAGGAAAGATATTTTACTGCATTTCGGTTGGTATTGTTTTGTCCCTTGGTAGTTGGTACCGGCCTGGAAGTCGGGTTCCTTCGAAGTTGCAATATACGTTAATCTGAAAATCTGTATTTATTACTTTCAGCGCTTTATTTCTCCTTATAGAATTGTTATTTTCCTTGTTCAATTCTGGAGGCCTTGAAAATGTCAATGTTATGTGTAATGCAAAAATAAAAAGTCAGCCAGTGACCCCTGCATAGATTCTTCATACATTTTATTTTATTATTATTATCATTAATTTTTTTTTTTTGTGCTAATGAAAATGTTCGTGATCTGTTGCACCTCCAATGCAGTGTCATAGAAATATATTAATGTTAAATTTTAGCATTTGAATAGGTGTGCTAATTTTTGTGCTAAATTTTACACGTTATATGTGGTGTCAAATTTAATATTTAGTATAGGCATAGCATATCTCATTTTTTCAGGTTTTTAGTACCAGTGCCTCCTAAATTTGTCTACATTTGGCAACATGTTCTCAAATTTTTAATTTTGACAATATACCTACTAAACGTTCAGAATTGTTGCAATATATCTCATTTTACATACATTCCATTAGAATAGGGTTTTGAATTTGAAAGATTTGTGTTACAGTTTGAATTGAGTTTAAAAATTTCATCCTTAATTAAGTGTGTGGATTTTTTGTCATCAATTTAATGGGAAATTAAATAAAATAGGATAGATTAAAAAAACTTTGGAAAATTCAAATAGTAAATTGTTTTAGATTAGAAATTCGGGTTGTCAAAGGCCGACAAATTCGAAGGTAATAGTGTTAAAAACCCTCATTTTTGTGTAATTGATGTATTCTAATATGCAAGGAGGAAGCAACATTTTTGGAGGAAATTGTGTGAACTTTAGTACACATGTTTAGGATTTTTGCCCCACTTAATTATTGGTTTAGATTTTTTTTTTTTTTTGTTTTTTTGTTTTCATGTTGGCCACTTTGATTCCACTAAAGCATGTTTAGCCCATGTTGATCACTTTTTATTTGACATTATAAGAGTACAAAAATTCTAAAATCATTATAAATAGGATAATATTTTAGAGATTTGTTATTCTTAGGCATTCCTAAAAAAATAAAAAATAACCTAAGATTAACTTTAGTATGCTATAGCCAAAAATCCCTTAGGTGGGTTTGTATCCTTTTCATTGAATGTTTAGGTTCGAGTCATCACCAACGCGTTGTTTGGGATATATGGGCAATTTACATCGTGAGTGATCCATATATCACATAGGAGACATTCACATCTTTGAAATTATCTGGACATATCAATCTCTACCTCTATAACTCCCTTTTTTTTTAATAAAAAAAACTTCAGTATGCTACATGCTTTTTCTCTCTCTAATTTTTTTTGGTTGCAAAAATGTACGTTAAAAAAAAAAAAAAAAAAAAACAACTCTGAAGATGTGCTCTCCTTTTGTAA
>JAFMPE010134167.1:0-10076 GCA_024759925.1 Ficus religiosa
AAAAAAAAAAATAGGAGCTTGAGAGAAAGTCACTGTATAAGCCTAAGGGCAGAGCAAAAAGAAAAAGGACTTCAAGGTATGGGACTGAAAACCAAAACCGGAAAAAAGAATAGTAATGACAAATAAACACGGATTTGGCTACAATCAATGAAGCCCAAAAGTAAATTTAAAAGTCAAAAAACCGGAAAGTGAGCAGCGTGTATAAATTATCTTTTAGGTTTGTTCAACGTGCCCCCACTGGCCCTTACTTGCTTCCGCGGTTGGAGGCAACGTCGAACTCCAGCCCAAACAAAGAAACACAAATGGGGCAAAAATTGAGCATTCCTAATTTAGTTTGAGTCTCAAAATATTTTTTTCCTCCCAAAATCTCTAATTTTCTTCAACTCTCTTTTCCATTCTACCAAACATTAGTAGGAGGTCGAGCATTTTGTTAATCCTATATGTATCTTCTTGAGAAAAAAAAATTAATATTTGAAATAATATGAGTTTCTTAATTCATGTAGTCCAGAATTTTGGGGAAGTTTGGTCACCAAAAAAAAAAAAAAAAATCTTGCCCTTCATTTTTTAACTAAAAAAGGAAAGGAAAAAAAAAAAAGATTGTGGACCATATTACACATGCCAATAAAATCAGTATCTGAATCAGAATTCTCACAGTTTGGATAATCTCCCTACACCGTCGGATCTCTTGCCAAAGATCCATGAACTCAGTCAACGCAGACTATCAGGAGTTCAACGGCTAAGATCTTCCTTATCGAACCATATATAACATTTTGCCTTTTTTAACGAAGAGAGAGAAAGAGAGGAGAGAAAGAGAGTAATTTTACGTTTTCAGCGATGGCGTTCTCTGCTATCACAACGCGTTGCCCCTCTGTTCTTCGCTTGCCCGAAAATCCTCCTCCGTCAAGCTCTCTTCCTCGGAGCTCCGTTTCCTTTCGTTTCTCACACCTGAATCTCAGCCGTAGAAAACCTCTTTCAATTCGATCGGTTTCAATTCCGGGTACAATTATTTTTCTTGATTTCTATGGCTTTTTTTTTTTTTTTTTCCAAAATTTTCAGTTTAGGCTTTTATTCACTTTTGAACAGTTGGGATTTTAAATTTTTGACGTTTAGAACCGATCTTGGTTTGTAGGAACTATCTTGTAAAGGTGTTTTTCTTTATAAAATATGTGCATATATATTTAGAAGGAATTATTGCAAAATTGAACCAAATAAGTTGCACACACACACACACATGTGCGCATGTGTGTGTTGGTTGGCTTGTGATGTCGAATTTAAGCTGTGTTTGTGTATAAAAATATATGATCTCGAGTTCAAATCAATCTGTAACAAATTTTTTTTTTTTGGGGGATTTTGGTTTGAAGAACTAGTTTGAGGAGATCTCCATGGATATGAATCCGAAAGGAGCTTGCTCTCTTAAGTTTTAGTTAAGCAAGGTTACTGGATTTGGTTCGATTCGGTTCGGTTCGGTTCCAACTGACCTCGAAAATACTAAACTGAGAACTGAATCCCCCAATAATTGGTTAATCGGCCGACGCAGTTGGTGCCAATATGGCGTCGCCCCCAGTGATTTGATTTAACGAGCTAGTTTAAGGAGATCTCCATGGATATGAATCCCAAAGGAGCTTGTTCTCTAAATTTTGTTTGAGCAGTGTTGGTGTATTCGGTTTGGGTCCAACTGGCCACCAAAATACTAAACCGAGAACTGAGCGCCCTAGAATTGGTTAATCGACAGACAGGGTTGGTGCTCATACGGCGCCACCCCTGTCGATTTCATCAATTGGCTTCAGCCACTCTGTTATGATATATATTTTATCTCCTTGTTTTTTATTTTTAAAAAAAGTTGTCAATTTGGGGACAATAATGCATGGTGAATAGTTACTGAATTTAAGTTGGAAGAAAACTTTTGGCGTTGGAGCTATTTTTTTGGTGTTGTTGTTGTTGTTAAGTGATTCTCTTTCAAAATCCTTATCAAGCTTACTTGATGTTTCAGCTGCGCCAGCATCTGAAGGGATTGCGCCTGCAATATTGCTTACGGATAATGCATTGAAGCACTTGAATAGGATGAGATCCGAGCGTAATGAAGATTTATGCTTAAGAATTGGAGTTAGGCAGGGTGGGTGCTCTGGCATGTCTTACACAATGGAGTTTGAAAATAGAGCAAACGCAAGACCCGACGACTCTATCATTGAGTATAACGGTTTCGTGATCGGTATGTTTAATTGTCTCTTATCTAGTTACGTCAACATGCAGCTATTAATTTTGATTCATGGTTCGTAAGATTATCACTGAATCTAAAATTGTGAAAGAGTGTCTAGAAAATTTCATGTTTTTCTTTAAGATTTTCTTCTGCGTAGTAATATAACTCTGAAAGACTGTTTTTTTAAACTTTTTAAACATGTTCAGAAAACCGGCGTCAGGAAATTAAGCAGGACCGCCAGTATTATCCTTGGGAATATGGGAAGCTGGCAAATGGAACAAAATCCTAGGGGAAAAGACATAGCAATGTTGGTAATAAAAATAAAACAATGCAAAAATTAACCATAAAAAACAAAAAACCTCAAATCTTGAATCATCCCAAATCATATGGAGAGTAGAGTATAGGAGCTGGCCAATTAGGCTCTAGTACTGATTGATGTAGAACCAAGAGAGAGAACATTAAAATTGAGATAGAGAAATAGAACCAAGAGAGTTTAGAGAGACAAAGGAAGATAGAATTCTGTAACTCAAAAAGAGGGAAATTTGAAATCTAATATTCATTCATCAAGGTCTGAATTTAAAAATACAATCACAAAGCTTATTTAACATAATAATGCTAATATAATAACAATCTTAATTTCCTAATGAAATCAAAACTAATTATTGAAGATATACAAATTTCCTACTCTCTGTCACGGGTCTTCAAGATGTTGACTCCTCCCCATCGACTCCATCCAAGACATAGATTCTAGTGAAAAATTGCAAGCCGAGTGCCATGGAATCATCTTTGTTCCACCCTGAATTCCATGGACAAGAACGGTTTTCCTGGAGATAACAAGTTTACTATCTGTAGAACCAAGATGAATAAGACCAATAAAAACAGAACCTTTGCCAAAATCTTTCCTGCACCTAAAAAAGGCGACAACATTGAACGTACAAGATGAAGAATGAAGACAACGATAAAGAAAGGACCAAAAACCTGCAGAATGAAGGGAAGAGTGGCTATAATAAAAGGAAGGAGGATCGCATATAGGGGCAAGAATAATATTATCTTGAACAGGGCCTTGATTTTTTATTTTTTATTTTTTCCTGGGTGTGTCTAAGAAGAAAGGAAACGAGAACTGGAAGTGGTAGAGAGCGATTAGGGCAATTTAATAGCACAACTTGGATAGTTTCTGAGAATATGGCTTATCTAAGATTGAAGTAGGAAACTTTTTTACTAGGGGAGAGGAAAAGAAAAAAAGGAAACTGTCCTATTAAATTGGGGTACTGAACCATAATATTAAATAAAAAAGATTTGCTACTTAAAATATTATCTCACCTTTAAAAAAAAAAAATTTGTTTGAATTGCTTAGTCGTTATGTTTGCACATGTGCCCCTTAAACCCTCATTGTTTGGCGCATGTGCCCCCTTAAAATTTCTTTTTGGCAATTTAGTCCATGAATGGGTCGAATTCCTGAAATTAACACCCATTAACGATTGGATTTGATTGCTACCCTTTTGGGAATTCAGTAAGTGAAAATTTCCAAGAAAAAAATTGTAGGAATGACAGTTGCTAAAACGGCAAGACATAATTTTGGTTGCCAAGAGTCTAGATATAAGATTTGGAAAACATGGCATTTTGTCTTTTTCTTCCCTTTTCTTCGGAGAATTCTGTGGTAGAGTGTGAACCCTACCTGTAGGAGACAGTTTTAATATTAAGATCTTCATCAAGTTTCATTAACTATGATACTTTTGAAAGTTTGAAATGATTTTAACATAATTGACGGCTAAGAACTAGATTCTATAGCTAAGGCATTTTTCATACCTGATTCAGAATTCTTCTTCTTCTTTTTTTTTTTTTTTTTTCCGGTACGAGATTATTCTCATCTTGTTTTCTGATCTTTCTTCTGCTCTTTTTTTGGCAGTCTGCGATCCGAAGAGTCTTCTCTTCCTATTTGGCATGCAATTGGATTACAGCGATGCCCTAATTGGTGGAGGCTTCTCTTTCAAGAACCCAAATGCTACACAAACTTGTGGTTGTGGTAAATCCTTTGCAGCAGAAATGTAAAGATTATTATGCCATATCATACAGCTGAAACGTTGGATGAACGTAAATACACGCTCTCCTTTTCTTTGTACTTTTTCTCTATTTTTCAAATATTATTGGTACAAATAAAAGTGCTTGGTAATACGGTGATAGAAATTGTTTAAAAAAAAAAAAATTATGTGTTCTGCAAGAGAGACTTACACAAGTACTTCAAATAATCTATATTTATGATTGGATTTGAAAGATATCTTGCAACTTTCTAATATCACAAAATTTACCAAAATATATGTAGTAAAGAAAAGAAAATTTTTGTTGACTTTTCAGAAAAGACAAAATTTTTTTCAGAAAAAGATAAAAAAGTACAGTTTGAGATGTTTTTCCAAACGAGGCCCAAATATGATATGATCTATTATCATTTTTTAAAAAAAATTTCTTCCTATCAAATATCTCAAATGATCAAATTATATCTCAAACTGCCTTCAATGTTGTCTTTCATTCCATTTCTATATTAGTTTCATTAAATAAAACTTTTATTATTTTTTTGTTGACAATTGAACAACGAAAAATACTTTAGAACATCAATGATATTCAACATCACAATAATAGAGAAGCGGATCCTATTTATAGACTCTATGTTATGGAACTCATCCTATATTAGTGAGTGATGTTAAACATCATTGATACGCTCTAGTATAAGATAAATAAGAAATTGTCATATAATTTTTGTATTTGAGATTGAAATGAAATTTATATGTCTTACATGATGGTGTTTATTCAACTCTTTTTTCAGTCAACCATATACCCTTTTTTTTTTTAGCGATCAGTAAAAATAATTATCCTCTTTTTTTTACTTTCCACCCACCCCACTAAATAATTTACTACCTTATTTCACTGTCAAATTTCTTACCAGATCCATTGATTTTTTATCCTGACCACTTAAGCAAACAGAGCCTTCTTTCACTTGTCAATCATGTCATGTTGTGCCAATCCGGCCCATAATCAGTTAGGTTTATGCGTGTTTCGTGCCGTGTTAGGCCTAATTTATTGAAGTTTCGTGTCATGCTTCTGCCAGATTAAAATCTTTAGGCCTAGCATGGCCCACCGGCCCAAGCACATCTTATACCCGTGTCGTGTCGTGCTCGTGCTTAGCTTAATAGGATTATGGGTCGGCTCAATAAACCATTACTTATTTTTTTTATTGAAAAAAGAATTTGAAACTTTCGTGTAAACATATTGCGATAAAAGAAATAATTTCATACTTTATTATGAAAAAAGATTTCATGTTATCAAATATCATAAACCGAAATTTACAATTTTTTCTTTTATTATAATCATTTCAAATGAAAGACAAAGACTAGACAAACTTTAAAAAATTAAAATTATTTTGTAGAATCTACCCAATCTAAGAAGAAAGGGACTTCATTAAAACCTTTTAACGAAAAAAACCCGAATAAAAAAGATCCAAAAAAAAAGGAAAAAAGAGTGGATGATCTATTATTAAACCTATGACACGTCCTGAAAAACAATCAAACCAAGAAAAAACAATATTGTTGCACTAGTAGCATCATAAAATATTAATCAATAGTATTGTTCATGTTACTGATCGCATCATCCACGTTTGTAAAGTCCTTTTTGAAGCAAAAATCTATACCACGAGGCTCCTTCATTATAAGCTATGCCCAAGGAAGAAAGTTGACTTCTTGTCTGGTAATTAACTCTAACATTTGTCTTATGGCTCTTTATTTCGAAACTCAAAGCATTTACCACGATGAGAGAAAACAAAAATCGTTTTCATGGAACTAATTGATAAATTCTCTCCTTTTTTTTTTTTTTTATTGATAATTTCCTGACGTTGGTTATTGTTTCCATTGTTTTTGTTTTTGTTCGTTTTAAAATTTTTAATTTTTTTTTTCTTTTTAAGATTGGTGACTTTGCCCCTAACCTTTTTTGGTCTCAATGCCTCTTTCTCCTGACCCACCGGGCTCCACTTCCAATTTCTCCTCACGGCCCTCCTTTTTATAACAACATTTGGTCATCAATGGTAGGTATCATTGAGCCTGCCATTCCTTCCCAACACAAATCCTATGTTGACACTGTATTTCAACATCATAGACAGCTCTTAATGCGCACATGTACTTTTTATGCACTTTGGATTTGCAACCATCTATGCGTGTGCATAAATCAGAAAATGATTAATCGATGATTTATCACGTCGATGATAATCATTAACACATACTTTTTGATTCTTTGAGTACGAATTATGAAATTCCGTGGAAAATATTTCTGAATTGCATGAACTTCCTTACGAAAATTGTACATCATCTACCAATTATACAATCCTTGTTAGAAAAATTTAAATAAAAAAAAAATCTCAGAGAGTTCAGATGAATGGTGTTGATCAATTAGATTGCGTAAAGAACATTGTGGATCCTTCTGAAAATTTGGCTCTACCAATTGTCCTATCATAGTGCCACTACATGTTCATATTTCCTCATAGAGACGAGCAAATTCATCCCATATTTTTTTCGACTCGCTTGTGGCATAGCTTTTGGGAAAAGAGTGGCTTTAGCTCAATCACTTTTAGTTAATCTCTATGTTGACTTGGATTTTGTGGTCAATAATTTACCTAAACGGAAGAGAATGTTTTCTCCTTTAAATGTTTCCTTCCTTCAGTTGTTCATCTTTGAGTATTTTACTGATTGTGCTCCAACTCGTAAAACTAGAGCAAATATTGGTCCTTCTGTGTGGAATACCGATCTTCTTGGCCATTATGTTTCCCGAGCTTTCTCTTGGCACAAATGCTTGGCAGATTGTTATTGAAATCTCAACAATCCATCTTCAATATGTTTTCGCCCTTACGTTATAAAGATATTAAATGAATTTTGTCAGACAATATCTTATCCTGGAGACTCATTGAATATAACCTGTGAAACTCGCGAGGAAAACATCCATTTCATGTACTTAAAGTGGCTATTCATCTACTTTGCTTGTGTCAAATGGGCTCTTTTCCAGTAATTACAAAGAATCCAAACAAAGCAAAACCGTTTGTGATGGAACAAGTAGGTGTATAACTATTGCTTACAATCCTCATAGATTCCTTAGACAATTTGGTTTCGGTTAACACAGCTTTATGGTCTTGATTTCCTTCGATCCATTAGATTGACTGAACCCTTTCCCTTGCCATTTCCTTCTCTTAAACTAATCGTTCTACTAGGGAAATAGTTTCTAAAATTTTCAACGCCAAGTTGGTCTCAAACAAAATCTTTCCTTCGAGTAGCTGAATGTTCATCAATCGCTTCCTATCCCTGACACTTTAGATACAAGCACCATTAGAAAAAGAACAAATACTCATGATGAATTTTCCTCCTCCACCAAAAGAGTTCGCGCTTATGCCGGTAAAATATATATATATATATATATATATATGCTTTTTAGTTAGTTCCATATATGACATTTCTTTTCTTGCATGAAGCTTCAAAGTGTTAATTACTCGATTTTATGTGAGACAATTAGTCGTTTGTCTAGAGGAATCATCATCTGTTGCTTCATTTCATCATCAAATTTCAAATGGTTCCTTGGCATCTCAACAGGAGAACTCTTGAGCTTTGGATATCTTATTAAATATACTTATACTTGTGCTTCTTCATGGTATTTATACAAAAGTATATATTTATCTTAATCTTTTCGTTTCTTACCCACTGTATTATTTTTATTATTTTCATTCACTTACCAAAAATCTTTATTGTTTACATCTTTTCAGGTTGATGCTCTACTCTGCTTGCCTCAAATGCATCAGGTCAGGTCCTTGTTATTTTAGAGAACATTGTTTTATAATCTAACTAATAACATATATATATATATATATACACATATGTGTGTATATATAATATGTGTGTGTGTGTGTGCATTCTTACCTTGAACACATTGGAGTCGCCAATGTTCCCGGGTTCGTGGGGAACATCAACATCCGTGTGATATATATATATATATATATATGATGGTGTTATAAATAATTGGATGAACCTTCATATATATTAGTTTATTTATATAAATAGCATGCCTTAGTAGAATGAACCAGAGAATTATTTATTATTATTCATATAGTCATGAGGTAAGTATACTACTTGTAATTTTACAAACGTTTTAGCATAATGAGTAAAATGAGACATTTTGTAATAACAAATAACAATAAACTTGAACCAAAAAAAAAAAAAAAAGAACCAATATACGTACTATAATTTTCTCTTATTATCATGATGATTACGTAATTCACTAAATATTAGTTTTGACGAATCATGATATTTATTTTTATTATTTAGATCACACGAATCAAATTAAAATAATACTGACTGAGATTGCAACCATGTATACGTTTATGATATGAAAGGAAAAATATAATATTTACACATAAAGATGAGATTTTATATCCAATTCATGCGTTACTTTTGAGAGAATAATTGTATTTGTATTTAAATCACGAATCAACGGACAACTAATTTATATATAATAGAATGATGTCATGAAATTATAGGGGAAGATGCAATTCTCACAATTGATGGTTGTTTAAAATCAGTAATCGGGGATGGCTTCTCATGTTACCAAATCACACTTATGTTAATTTCTATCTCATTAATACTAATATTTTCTTAATATATCTTGAGTTCTCTTAGATTTTTCAGTTCTATTCAACTCCTCTTCTATTATTGTTTTCCCATTTCTTAGATTAGGTATATGTTCTTTCTCTTGTTTGTCAGAATGGTTTTCTAATGATCATTTTCATTGGGTTTTCCCTTCTATGTATATATAGTTTTTCTAGAGACTATAGGTCACATAAACCCTCTAAAATTTAAAATTATCACATAGTCCTCTTTAAAATTAACTTATCTTGAATTTTTTTTTTTTTTATATATGTCTATGTTAAAATAGTTTTCTGGCTCTGCCCCTTATTTGTAATCCCCTCTCTAACTAAAAGTGAGTTTGCACAATTCAATTCTCTCTCTATTTTATGTGTCTACATACTGGTTTTTTTATTACTTTGGAGCTTCATTTTTGGTAAAACTATGTGCGTCTAATTGTACGGTAGAGTGATACAATATTTCATACCACAAACCATAGTACCATATCGGTGACATAAAATGTTCTACTAGAACAAAATACATGTAATTGTTGCATAGGGTTGCGTAATGTTTCACACCACTCCAAAAGACATATTACAATTTTGATTTGGTAACATGAAATCTTTAACATTACTGATTTAATACTCATCAATATGAGTCCGAAAGAGTAATATTGCAACCAATCCTACCACAACACATCCCACGACATTATATCCTTATTTCCATCCCAATGGTTCAGTAAATACCCCAAAACATTCCAGACCAATAATTACTGGAAACGTCAACTCTATTCTCAAATTTTAATCTCAAATTTTAAGTATCATGTTATTTTTTACTAAAAAAATATAAGTTGGTACTTTTCAATTGAAAAGTCTTTAAATAAGTGCACATTAATTAAAATAAAAACACTATATTTGTGTTTGATGTATAAGTTTGAATGGAATTTTTATGTTAAAATTTGTTGACTTTTTAAAAATTAATTATAATTATCTTTTAATTAATAAAATGACAACTCAATCACATGTAAATTGATATGAGATTTAAGTTGACGGAAATGCCCTTTTGTTATAGTAAAGAAAACGACAACAATTTTAGGTCCGCAGTGGTCGTTTGAGGCACTAAGCACCAGGGCTTCACGGTCTCACAGAGACTTCACATAGTCGCCTCCTTCGCGTATTCCTCTCTGTCCAGTCTCCTCTATAACCAAACCCTAATCCGCCATTTCCCAAACCTTA
>JAFMPE010134222.1:0-10592 GCA_024759925.1 Ficus religiosa
CCTCGTAGCATATTCGAAACTTATATGAGTAATTTCATTATAAGTTGATCTAGAGAAGACAAGAAAAAGTTATAATAATAAAATGATAATAATATTAATATTAATGACAATAAAAAACCATTATGGGAATATCTTTCTTTATGCCTTCATTTCACGAGCTTCATGATGTTTTTACCCACTTGCAACACAAAATAATATGCATGTATCCGACATGCATATAGAGAGGCCCATACACGTCCTTTCCTGCAACATTTGGAGTCATACTACTACTATTAATAATTATACTTCTTAGATGGGTCCATGAAAATGAAATATCCATATATATAATTTCAGATGAAAGAGAATTAAAAAAACCCTAAACTATATGTGTGTGTATATATATATATATATATATATATGTTATATGCATGCTATGCATTCCTTATTAATTAGTATAAATGGTATTTTTAACCATATTAGATATATTTTGCAGTGCAAATTCTGACGGAGAATGCATTAACTCATAGTTGATGTGATATTTGCATTGACAATGATGCTAGAGGAAAGGGAGTTAGAACTAGTCAATTCTACTTAATTCTTTGAAGAAAAAAAAAAATGTCGATCACCTATTTAAATCTCTTTTCTTTTGTCACACTTGTTTTTTTTTTTTTTGGTTGAAGAAGAAGAAGGAAAAAAAAAAAAAAAGAACTTAAATGATCCAAGGATTAGTGTCTTAATTAATTTTGAAATTAAAAGTAACCAGCTAATTGCCACCTTTGCATTTCCTACAAGAATATTAAATATAAATCAACATGAAATTTCAAGATAAAGAATACTAAAAAGAAAAAGACAAAAAAATATTCATTCATATATATATATATATATATATATATGTTATGAGTGGGTCTATTGACACCCCTCAATTTACTTTTCCTATTTACTTTCCAAAATCATCAACAAATTAGTTTTAGAATTAAAAAAAAAAAAAAAAACTTGTTTCACCCCTTAATTTTCTCAAAAAGCCAACAACTAAATTTTTTGTCTTTTTTTCTTTCTTTCTTCTTTATCCACGTACTAAATCTAAATCATTGCACAGTTTTTTTAAATATATTTTGTTTTATTTTTATTTTTAAATTTTTTATCCATAAGATTTCTTTTTAGATATCCAATAAAAAATTTTCATCAGTTTATATGTTGAGATAAAAATTTATAAACTTATTTTTTGGTATACTTATTATTAAGATGATAAAAACTTGATAATAATATATTGATAAACTGAGTATATCACAAACATGGTTGAAATGGTATGAATTTGGTTAATACTTTTATTAGATAATTAGAAAACGCTCACATTTCAGAGTTTGCATGAATTCCTAACTATTTCTCTCGATTATTTATAAAATGAATAACCAATCAAATCAATATATTTGATTATATATCCACATCATGTATATGTGTTTTCTATTTGCTTATTATTTTTTAGAAAATAAAAAACTAGTTATAACATGGAATTAGAAAAACTATCAAAAATAGGAATACTAACAAACAAAATAAAAGAATCTTCTCCTAAAAAAAAATTATTGTGAAAATGAATTGAAAAATAACAACAAAATAAAATAATTTAAACAAAGTAAAGAAAAAAATATATAGGGATTTAGATTGTAATAGGAGGAGAAAGAAAAAAAGTAAATAATTTAATTATAAGGATTTTTTGAAAAATTAAGAGATGAAATAGGTAGTTATTTAATTTTAAAATTAATATGATAAACAGTTTTAAAAAATAGATGAGAAAAATAAAATTAGAGATATCAATAGACTCATTCATATGTTATTATTATTATGAGAATAATGTAAAGTAAGTATTCCGGTGAGCGAGAGAACGTCTTTAATCTTAAAAGAAACAGTTTTGATTATTATGCATGCGATTTTAATTATATTATCAAAAATAATTAAGTACTGATTAATTATTTCACATTGTCTCTAGGGAATGAAAACAAACACAATTACACACACAGCCTGAAAGATTATGACAAGTTGATCACACCCGTGTGCCTTGCTAATTAATAGACAACATATATTTTGATCTATTTAATTAGCGTGATATATGTACACATATACATACATACATACATTCGTATATATATATATATGTCTGTCTGTTGCCACACGCGCTTTAAGATAAATGGAATTAAATAAAAAGAAGCTTGGATTAATTAATTAATTAATTGGGAAGAGAAAAGGCCAAAAGATAGTAAAGAAGGAAAAAAAAGGAAAAAGAAGAATGGCTCCAGTTTTTTGCTGTTTTGCTGTGTGAGAGAGAGAGAGAGAGAGAGAGAGAGAGAGAGAGAGAGAAAAGGAGAGAAATGAATGATGTTATACGAGTCCCAATAATTGTTGTACCTCTGTCTGTCATTCTCGAGCCCTGTGTTTGTTCCCATGGTTGACTACCACCTTGTAAGCAACTTTATGGCAATTCATAGATAGAGAGAGAAAGAGAAGAAGAAGAAGAAGAGAGAGAGAGAGAGAGAGAGAGAGATAGAGAGAGAGAGAGACTTTGTTAATTATTTAATTTAAATATTTTGTGTTTGTTTTTTTGTGTGTTAGAGTGAGAGAAAACAAAACGCGTTTTATCTCGACTGTCCCTTATTTGTTTATTATTGGTGAAAGGGGTCTGCCACAGACTGCACTACTCGTTTTTTCACTTTCGTCCAAACTGTGAAAAAAAATAAAATAAAGTTAAAAAAACAAAAGAATGGGGTTTCAGTTTCGGACTGTTCATGCCCTAGAACATATTTAAAAAAAAAAAAAAGGCCCTTTAATGGTTTTTAAGTGGTTAAAGGAAATTATATATTTATATACCATTATAAATATTAACAAAAAAACGCCACAAATCCCAAAGTTAACTAACCACTCTTCTCGGGTCACTAGCAATGTATCAGAGGAAAAAAAAAAAAAAAAAGAGCAAAAAATATTATAACTATTACAAAATGTAATTGTCGACTTCCATTTTTGGCAAAGCTCAATATATAACATTCTAGTGTCGTTTCAAAGAGGAGAGCAAAGTTCTGCTCAAGAGAGATTTGTACTTGTAACGTGAGATGCCATTGACGTAATAATTATAACTTCATTATTGTCATCATTATATATAAATATTATATTTAAAAAATATTTTATATATATGGATGTTCATATGTTAGATCAAATATTGAGTATTCTGCTTAGATTTACCAGTGATGAAACTTTTGTATAACTAGACATGTACACGTCATTCATGAATTATAGGTGGTATGTAATATATATTATAAATATATATTTCTAAATATAAGCATAAAGGAAGGAGAGTAATGTGAGTGGGAGAGAAAAACTTGGGTGAAAAAAGGTTTGGGGAAGTCACTGTCAACGCAATAAATTTTGGAGTGGGGGGCTTGATTGGAACAGGCATGTGATGTGTAAGGGAAGTCAAAAATATGCGCAAAAGATTTGGTTGCCTCACTTCTCAATCTCTCAGTCCCATCTAATGCCAAACTCAACAAAATATATATATATATATGTGTTTATTTATTCACTTACTTTTTACATTCCTTTCTATTCGTTCCTGAGCGGCTTGTATTTTTTTGTCTCTGGATTCTGCACGATAACGAAATCTTAACTCTGCAAGTGAAAAGAAAAAAAATAATAATAAATTAAATTAAATTAAAAAGAAAATAAAAAGAAACCCTTTTACTCTTACTTGTTAGTTCACATGCACTGTGGTTTTGGGACCCTCCTTTAACTTGCTCTTCTGTTAAAAAAGTTTTTTCCAATTGTGTGAAGGGATTTCTCACCCTGGGTCCCATCTGTAATTAATTTGAGTAGCTGTCAAAGAAACTTAAAATATATATATATATGTATATATATGTGAGTGTGTGTGTGTGTGTGTGGCTTGTTTGTATTTTTGGCTTAAAAGGGGATCTAGTTAATGTAGCCAAGGGATTTGAGGTTTGACTCCTGAACAGTAAGTTAGGTTTTAATATACATTGTTTGGAGACAAATCAGGGAAACCGTGTGGATTTTGAAAAGATTCTGTTGTAGTGAGGTATTGGTGGAAGTTAAATTTGTTTCATATATAATGTCTAAGTTGTTGAGCTGATAAAATGTTTATGGGTAACAACTACTTATGTTTTTATTTTGTGATATATTTTTCAATGATATTTATATTTTGTATCAATATCTAAATAATATTAGGTGATAAGATACTAACTAAGAAGTTATATGTGAATCAACTTGTGATTACAAGTTTTAAAATAAAAAATTATAAGTGTGGTATGATATACGATACCGCACATGAGATATTTGCAATATTTATATATGTATTGGATAATATGAGTTATTTTTTAGAGATGGCTTCCAATCCAAGTCTAGTTAATATAGTTTTAGAGTCAGATTTTTGCACGTGATAAGGGGTTTTAATCCTAGCCTATTTGCATAATGGGAGGAAGGGAAGGCTCCTTGAGCTACTTCTTAAAAATGATCAAATTCTATCCAAATCCATTTAATAACACTTATGTATGTGCTATAGAAAAAGTATAAAAATAAGTTTTTATTTTATCATTATTACTATTGAAAATCAAGGGACAAAGTAATTTTGACCAATGTCGCCTATGTGGATTTTCAAGATTGTATATCTAATTAGAGAATGCCTAGGTGTCCAAAGTTAAGTTGGAATGTACTGACAAAAAAAATTAAAATTAAAATATGAGTTGGGTCACTCTATGATTAAGATTGGTCGTATTATCAAAATAGAGAGACGGTCATATTTTGTTGTCTTTTATAAGTTTGTAGCATGATATGTAATGACATGAGAAAGTACTAAATTGGTCATGTCTGTTTGCCAAAGGGGTAGCTATATGTAAAAACACAATGAGTCAAAGGCCAGGAAAAAGTTTTATTTTTTTTATTTTTTTTTATTTTTATTTTTGTGGGAAGGGACGTTATGTCTGTCAATAGGTTAAATTATTAAACCCAATAATGACTTCTTGTGCCTTAATTTAATTAATGAAAAAGAAAGCGAAAGAAAGAAAGAGTAAATTATATAAGCTTAACATAATTAATATTTGAAGTTAGATTAATATGAACCTATTATGGAAGTTAAGATTATGGTGATTGGTTAGCTTTCCCATTCCATCATTAATTATGAGATTGATATGTATATATAACAACAACGTGAAGTCAAACTAAACATTAAATTAATATTATTACAACTAAAACCTAAAATTAGCCTATCATGAACTAAAGAAAACAACTAACCTCGTCCGATATCCATTTTTCATTCCTGACCAGATATATATAGGTACTACATAACTACTCGAGATCTAGTCTTGCTTTAACTTATAGTTCAACTGTGTAATAGGGCCACCATAACTAATTCCTAGTTTGTGCATTATAATTCCTATTTGTACTTGGTGAAATCAATTTAATCTGCACATGCAGAATATGGGCCAGCCATATATATATATATATATTGCACCACATATCTTCTCTGTTTCTGCTTCAGCTTCATTTCATTGGATGAATTTATTACAAAATTACTAGTAATATATGTGTATATATATTTGTGTATTATAGCTGTACACATCAAGCTAGGCAAATATTAGCATTATTGCGCGCTGCAATGAAACTTGGCGACAAACTCATGAATTTGTTTCCCAATTTGTGACGATGTTCAGTTTTCTGGGCACGCCAACCCACATGTTTATCACGTACCCTTAAAAAGTTACTTATTAGCTTTTGTTCGATTATTAATACTATACAAGTCAGATAAAAACTTACAAATATACGGGTTTGTTTGGTGAACGAATTGAGTTTGAGTTGAGATGAAATTTTTAAATTTGAGTTGAGTTGAGTTGACTTTTTAAAAAATAATTATAAATTTTGTTAACCGTTCAGAAAAAGATAAAAATTGAGATGAAAAGTACAGTTTAGTTGGAATTAAACTTTGTTACCAAATAAAGCCTATATATATATATCTGTATATAATTAGATATATATGTATGTTAGAATTATTAGATTACTGATCACAAGAATATTTGAATATTTATATTTGATATTGTACGGTTAGATATTAGGATATTTTATCTTTTAGTACTTAAATTTAAAAATATATTTATATTTAACCTCTGGGGTTATTTAGAATATTTAGAGTTAAATTTATCCTTTTATTTGTTTAGATCTTTGTAACTAGAAGTTCAATAATTATAATTTTAGTCAACGTGTTGATTGAATAATGGAATTATGTTTCGTATACGATTTACAAGAATACGATACCCTAACCTCCTTTTCTCTCTCTTTTTCCCCGCTCTTTTTTCTATTTTTGCACAAAGTAATTCTCACAGTACGTATACATTCTTGGTTTCTTAAAGTTTCTCCATTTTTTTTTTTTTGCATAATTATAAACTTATATTTATTAAAATGATAAAACCATACCATGAGGTCCGATATATGACAGGAAAAAAATTCTTTAAAGTAAGAATTTGAGGGATTTATATATGTGGTTTGAAGTTCCCTTATTAGCTATAAAACTTGCATAAACGCATTTTATATTGTTATATTATTCTTGAGTGAAAATCAGAATATTATGTATACATATATGGGGAAATACACGTACACACGCATTTAATTATATTTGAGATGCCAATTGCTTAAAGTAAGTTCCAATACATTTAATGCCGTGATGACTATAAAGCATATAGGAGTAAGACGTTAGCTATACATAACAACTACAAAATTAATGACAAGAAATAATCGCATAGTTGTAATAAGTCGTCCTTTTGTCGGCTTTGTGAAAATTTCCAGCTTCACATAGCAAGAAAATTCAAAGCCCAAATTGGACCACAAGTTTGGAGAGTCTGGTATTATGCCTAATTTGCTCATAATTAGCCGATAAGGTGGTCTGCCTTTAACTAGATCATGTATATGTGGCGATTAGTGCCTATACCTATTGACATCTAATTATATTATTGTTTTGTATATACATGCATATATATATATATGTTTGCAGTTAGTTCATTCTAGAAGATTTAAGTTGTTAGTCAATAGAGATGGTATACATATATATATATATATATATAGCTATTATGTGCCTAGCTATGCTTGTGTTACTTTTTTTCTTCTTCCCCTTTTTTGTTCTTCTTGGTTTTGGATTGGCTTATTGAACTAGAACTATAGATTTATGTCTTCTAAACGTATTCAACAATCAAAGGCTAGATTAATAAAACCATTTTTTCCCTTTTTTTTATTTTTATATAAGACGTGCTTTGTTACGAGGATATTTCTACGATAAGACATTTTATTTTAACCTATAGATGAAATAGGTTTATTTAATTATCAAGTTGAATTTTTAACGGTTAGATTTAAGAATTTCCACGTTTGAAAAGAAAACTATTATTAATGTAGAAGTGCTCATATTTATAAATCCAAGGGTCTAAAAGAAACTTTTTATATTGATAGAGTAGGGGGGCCAAAAAGAAAAAAGAAAAAGAAGTGTTGTACCATAGTAGGACCATTAATATAAAATCCTTTTTAGCAGCACATAGTTGTGCTTCCATAAATAAAAATGGCGGACCAAACTGCCTAATAGGCCGATAATAATTAAATTTTGCAGCTATATGTAATATATATAGTCCCTTGACCGTGAAAAAATATATATAACAAAATCCTTGACTTGAACAATCAATAATATTATGTGTTCCCTGTCTCAAGCACAACCGCACAGTCGACAAGAGCGACAATGCATCAGTTATTTGTGGGCGGGAAAGTACCTAAAAATTAAAAAGGTTTCTGCGTACTTTTTAGAGTTATTTGTTGTATGAGGACCAAGCGACCAGTCAAAAAAAAAAAAAAAAAAACAAAAAACAAAACAAAACAAAAAAAAAGATTCAACATTTAGGTACCATATCTAATATCTATATGATATTAGGCAAGAATCCTTGACTAATAACTTGCACCATTAATGGAATTAATTGCATCATTATCATTCTCTAATTTTGTTAATATCTTCCTATCATACATTGAAGGTGATCTAATACACACACACACATATAGATGAGTTAATTTTGAGGACCTTCCAATAAAATAACTACTACTTATAATTGAGAAACATGAGTTCATCTATTCGATTTTGATGTCTTAAATTTAACCAATCATATTGTGATATGAAGTTAGATGTCAAAATTAAATAATGATAATAATAAATCAGTTATAAAATGTGTAAAACTTTCTAAATGACATGTCACAGTAATTTTAATTAGACATCATTTGAAATTCCAAAAATTAAATAGAAAATATTAGTTCGTATATATATATATTATTCAATACACACAGTCATATGATGATTAACATGTATGCAATTTAGTTAAACAAAGATATAGTAACGCGTAAATCTAACATAATAGTATTGACCTTTAAAGGACGATATTATTCACACATTTCTCTATTAACATGATGAACAGAAAGATAGATGTGATATCAGAAAAATTCTATTGATCATGGTGTAACATATGTGTATAGACATATGATGATGAAGCTCCCCATGACTATATATATATAGTGGATACATTGAATATATATATATATAGATATAGATTTCACTTTTTACATGTGATACCTAGCTAGATCATCAATGTTTGTTATTATGGCCATATGTCCCCCACACTAGAAAATCAAGCCTAAATTATTTCTCCTTTAGGTTCATTGACTTGCCCGTCTAATTCGCACCTAAAAGAAAACTGATCATCAGCTAAAACCAAAATATAATGGACTAATTATAGTGATGTGGACAAGGACATACCAAGATCAAGGGCGTAATAAAGCCTTTTCTTTTGGCTAATTATTTCAGTGAGGACCAGCTGATATATATATATATATATATATATCTATATGTATATATATGTTAATCACGAGTCAACGTAGTAACGTGGTTAGCCCGTAAAGCTTTATCTATGTGTGCCTTGAGGATAACTTACTTGGCTTGGCATACATATGATGTTATATATACACATAACCCACTCACATCGTCCTACAAAAGCCTTTCAAATCATCCCCTTATCCGAGATACACCCACTTAATTCCCCCAATATTTTCAGAAAACGAAAGCTTTTGGATTTATTATGTACTGAATCCACGGGATTTTTTTTTTAATATTATGATTTGTTTGGAAAACACTTTTACTGTAGATTATATTCCATTGTAATGCAATATATATTTGGGTATCTCACATATTTTATTTCAATATAAATGCATTTGAATAGTAAATCCACTCATTTTTTTTATTAATAAATTTACTCTCTCTATATATTTTATCAATCACATCATATACTCTCTATTTCACCAATATATTTTAGAATGACTATCCAAATGTAAACAATCCAAATACACGTTATATTTTAAAAGTTAAAAGTGAACACCCAAATGTATATTGCATTACAAATTTTTCAATGAAATATAGTACAAATTGAATGTGTCTTTCAAATGGATCAAAAATAACGAGAGGGAACAACTAGTAGCACATTTCAGTTAGGGTTTAATAACAACTAGCATCTCATCCCATTTACATTATTAAAGGGAAATAACAATTACATAGAGGTCCAGAATAAACAAAGTCAACCCATAAGAGTAACTACCGAGCATAATAAAGTGCCTAACTGATGTGCCTCGAAACAAACGGAACTTATAAGTTACAAGGAATGATCGAAATCATGTCTCTAAAAGCCAATTTTTAAAATAATTTAAAAACTTCTTTTTTTTTGTTTTTGTTTTTTTTTTTTTCTAAAATCTAATAGGGAAAACCAAAGAAGGAAAAAAGTATGCGTACGCTTCTTTCAAACCCCCAACATCAGAAACAATAGCCAACCAAAGGTCCCTCCCATTAAAATCAATAAAAAGGTAAACGAAGCATGTTTCTTCTAAATTTGGAGTCTCCGACCACCAAGTCAAATGATCCAAGTAACTCTACGAAAAATAAGCTTATCAACAACATATATGTGTGTTTATATGTAAATAACCGCATAAATTTGAAGTTCCTCAAATCTTATTAAAGAATGAACTTACAAAAATAAAGCATTCAAATACATGAACATCCAATAGAAGACGTTGTGGTTATTTCAAAAAAACAAGACATTGTAGGTATAGTTTGGAAATTTCACATTTAATAGGATAAATTACACTTTCACCTTGAATTTTAGGTTACAAAATGTTTTCCGAATTTCAATTTATAACATTCTTTCCCCTTGAATTTTAGAAAAGTTTACAGATTTTTCCCCTCAATTAAATTTTTGTCGAAAAAATGCACATAACGCTCGTCGGAAGCATGCGTTAGAGGTACTAAAATAAAATTATGAGTGGCACATGTTGAAAGCTCCCTTGGTACATGTTACCTTTGTTAAATATGAAATTACAAACCTAAAAAAGAGAGGTACGGGAAAAAAATGACAATTGGCCTTAAATATTTACTCGTTTAATCTAATTATAAGGTTAATTTAGAAATTTTATATTTAATATCCGTAACTCATATTTCCAACGAGTATCATGTGTATTTATTCATCAAAAATTTAATTGAGAGGGGAAGTTTGCAAACTTTT
>JAFMPE010134234.1:2434-25239 GCA_024759925.1 Ficus religiosa
ACTCGAGAAATCCAATACAACAACGACGACAATCGGCAAAGAAGGGGGAGACCGTGGTATGATCACTACCGAAAACCAAATTATGCCCATGAGAATTGCTAGAAAATCCACAGCAAACCTACAGTTTGGAAGCCCTTGAGACCTACTCCTGACAAGGAAAGCCGAGGAAACCATGTCTCCGTTGATGAAGGACCAGCCACCACTGAATCCAGCCTATTTAGCAAGGAACAACTTGAAGTCCTACAAAAGATGTTTTCACAACAAAATCCTGCCAACAGTACCATTGGAACGAGATCTTTAGCATATGAAGGTAATTTCTTGAGTGCTCTCACTGTAAATTCAGAAAAACTAGATCCATGGATTGTAGACTTGGGAGCGTCTAATCATATGCCATAATTACAAACCATGTTGAGAAAATCTTACAGTGAAAGTAGTTAATGGGTCCCTCTCCAAAGTGGCTGGAACAGGTTCTATCATTATTTCAAAGGACCTAACTCTAAACTCAGTACTTTATGTTCCAAATTTGGACTGTAATCTTTAGTCAATTAGCAAGCTTACTCAAGAATATAACTGTGTTGCTAAATTTTTCTCAGATCTGTGTGAATTCCAGGATTTGGATTCGGGAGGATGATTGGCAATGCTAAGGTGTGCTTAGGACCTTTTCTTCTCAAAGTTGGTGAATCTCTTACAAGACAAACTCATAATGTAGTATATATTGAGTCATAAACTCAGTCTAATAAAAGTCTTGTTTCTTTTGAAAATTCCAATAAGGATAGTGCAATCATGTTATTGCATTATTGTTTAGGTCATCCTAATTTTTTGTATCTCCAAAAATTGTTTCCATCTTTGTTCAGAAATAAAAATCCGAAAACTTTTCAATGTGAGGTGTGTCAACTTTCCAAGCATGTTTGTAATTCTTATCACATTCTACCATATAAGGCATCTCATCCGTTTTCAATGATTCATAGTGATATATGGGGGCCACCTAGAATAAAAAATATCACTGGCACTAGGTGGTTTGTATCATTTGTAGATCATCACACTAGGATCACGTGGCTATTCCTTATGAAAGAAAAATTGGAAGTATGCCAAATTTTCAGGAAATTCAACACTATGATTCTAACACAATTCCAAACAAAAATACAAGGGTTGAAAACCGATAATGCAAAGATATTTTGAGATCATTCTGGGTGATTATCTTGTGAGTCAGGGGATCATTCATTAGAGTTCATGTGTATTGTAGAAAGAAAAAATAGACACCTCTTAGAAATTGCTTGGTCACTTATGTTTACCATACATGGTCCTAAATTTTTATGGGGTGAGGCAGTCTTAACAGCCACTTATCTAATAAATAGGATGCCTTATCGAGTCTTGAACTTTCAAATACCTTGCCAAGTCCTTCGTCAATCTTTCCCTAACACTCGTATCCTGTCTACTATGCTCACGAGAGTCTATGGTTGTTCTGTGTTTTTCCATATACAAGCCCAACATCGGAGTAAACTTGATCCAAAAGCACTCAAATGCATATTTGTTGGATATTCCTCAAATTAAAAAGGGTATAAATGTTACCCTCCGGTCACACGAAGATTCTACAACTCCAAGGATGTCTCCTTCTTCGAAAAACAGCCTTACTACAATGCTGATATTCAGGGGGAGAACACTACTCAAGAATATCAGCTTTGGGACATTAATGCCTTCGATTCATCCAGCAGTCTTAACACGAACTCGACAGAGTCATCTTAGCCATCTTAAACAGATCAAAATCTTTATTACGAAAAATTAATATTTGGTTTCAATTAATCGTGAAAAATGATCATCAATTATTTCGATGGGTAAAACTTATTGGGCGACAATGACCAAGGCCAAAAAGAGAGAACAACAAGGCCAAGGGTAGCCTAAAAGAGGAAGTAATTCCTGGAAAGGGGAACGGCGGTGGCTGCAGCACAGGTGAGAACCTCGCCATTTGCCGTAACCATGTATGTCTCCGGATCAACCGTGATGTCTGGGAGCGCATCGTTCAGCTTCATGTCCAGTTTGCTTAGATTCCTCACGTTGTTCACTGCTCTCACACTCTTGTTTAGTCCATACAAGGTTTTAACTCCACTTTCTGCAGCAACCTGTTCGCAAGAAAACAGAAAAATCATCACTTTTCTCTCCTACATAAGTAGTACAGAGCTTTTACGGTAGGACCTCCTGATTTGCATTGCTGATAGTGATCGTTTTTCAATTGCTTGATTAATTTTTTAACGTTCTGGTACAACATGCAGTACATAACTTCTCCAGTCATAAGATTTGACTGTTGAAGAATTAATCCAATGGTTTAAATAACAGTTCATATTGATGGTGCAAAACAAGAGGTTTTACGCTAAGAACTCCCATATATTCATATATAGAGAGAGACGAGAGAGGAATCTTCCATGCCTGGCTGACGAAAGCAATAGAGTTGGCACTACCAGCCTTGCCAAATGCTCCAAACATGGGTCTCATAAGCACCTGCAAGGATTCATGATTAAAAAACAGAAGTCAAATTTAAATAATCTTTAGTGTATTGGACTATGTTACCAAGTGTCTGGATTTGATGCCCAACCAGCAAAACTATTCATCTAAGTTAACTTATTTCTAAGACGAATTTACTGTTTCCAACCAACTATTCGAACTTATTTTTTTTGGCTGAAAATCACGACTATTCGAACTTCTGAGATATATTTTGAAGGATCTGGATCTATTTATTTAGTTATTTATTTACTATAAGACATCTGAGGTTCCTATGTATATTCCCACGTAGGTGTGGAAGCAGAGTGGGAAGAGGTTTCAAAAACAAGAAAAGAAAGAATACCCCCTCCAGTGTAGACTGTAAAATCAGGTCCTTCAAACAACACGACCTCCTTTAAACGACAATGTCACTAAAAAGGACCAAAACTAGCAAGAAACTACAACACTCCTAAAACGAAAAAAATAATGGAGCGATATAATATAACACAACCGAGAAAAACTGATAAGACGACAACATTTAGTAAACGACAATTACACATCACTAATTCAAAGACACAGATCTCCGTTAAACGACAAAGTAATCAAAAAGACAAAAACTACCAAGAAACGACAACACTAGAAAACAAAACAACCATATATTATAACACAACCGGGAAAAACTAATAAAACGACAACATTTTAGGAAAACGACAATTACCCAGCACTGATTCGAAGACGCAGATCTACCTTGAACGACAAAGTCATCAAAAAGACAAAAACTAGCAAGAAACGACAACAATCCGAGGACGAAACAAATAATGTCGTTATAATAACAGAGACAATATAAGCTGATAAACCGATAGCATTTGCAAAAACGACAAAAAATTAGGAAAACGACAATTAAACACCATTGATTTAGAGACACAATCTCCTTTAAACGACAATGTCATTAAAAAGGACAACAACTAGCAAGAAACGGCAGTACACCGAAGACGAAACAAATAATGAAACAATATCATTACATAGACGAGATAAACTAATAAGACGACAATTACACAAAACAGTAATCCAAAGACTACTACGAATCTAAAAAACGACATTATCAAATTAACGACAAAAACTACCAAGCATGAAAATATCATAGAGAAAGCGATAATTACACACAAACGACAAAAATTAAAACGGCCGCAAGTCCAAAAATTGTCATTACCAAATAGACGACAAAATCTAATAAAACGACGAACGTAAGGGAAAACGACGAACCTGACAGACGACAGTGAAAGTGGAACAAACGATGATTTCATAGAAAGGTCGTAATCAAATGTTTGCAAGAGCAAGGAAATTCATAGAAAGAAAAGACCTTAAAATTGGAAAGAAATTAAAAGGAAACTAAACCACACAAGGAAAACTAATACAAAGATAAACAAAAATATCTTTTCACTGGATCCGCTGGGAGTAAAGCCTCATTCAACGCTTGAAATCAGTCATTTATAGTCCATATTCTAGAAAAGTAAAAGACCATAAAACATATATCAACACAATCATGATAACAAGTAATTCAGAATCACTTTCCACTTCCAGTCAGTCAGATTATATCTGCATGTATAACAACTTTTGATACACACAAATGTATATGTATATATATATAACGAGGTGGAAAGAGATAAAAACGTTACCGGTTCAGGCGTGGGGATGCTTGCATTAGGATCACCCATATTAGCCCATGCAATTACACCACCTTTGATGACCATTTCTGGTTTTGCCCCAAAGAAGGACGGATTCCACAGTACAAGATCAGCCAGCTTACCCACCTGCAGAGGTCGAAACTCGAGTGGAAAAGTTAGAGAAACCCCATTAGCTCGTGTTTGGTAAAAAGGAAACGAAAAAGAAAGGAAAGAAAAGGGTGAGGAAATGGAGAGGAAGGGGAAGATTTTTCTCTTATTGTGTTTTATATGGGGCCTTTAAGCCTTCCTTATTGGGAGAGGTTAAAATTGGGTTCTTTTAAGGATTTGAAATACCTCACCGAATCCACTCCTTTTTTCTGTCCTACCAAACAACATGACTCCAAAAATCTTCCACTAAACCCCCCACCACTCTCCCTCCTTCCACTTTTCCCTCCTACCGAACAAGCTCAACTGAATTATAAAATCAAGTAAGTGCTATGGAAACATAGTAACATACCTCTACTGAACCAACATATTGAGAAATCCCATTTGCTATTGCTGGGTTTATAGTGTACTTTGCGATGTATCGTTTGATCCGAAGGTTGTCATTTTCAGATCCACTAGGTTCAATTGACCCTCTTTGTGACTTCATCTTGTGAGCGGTTTGCCAAGTTCTAACTATCACCTAGGAAATAATGCTTATCAGCGATGCATTACTTATCAAATGTGAAAGAAAAAGGTGGGGAGCAACTCTAGTGAAGTTATAGAAAACAAAATATCATAATAATTAATGATAAGTACGCACTTAAACCAGTTTTAACATTCCATAAGCAACTTTAAAATATAAAAAATTATGTCTCAAAGGCGATGTTTTTCTCCCGTAAATGTACTTAAATACTCTTAAAACATTCAGGTTTTCATTAGGAATTGATATTTTCTTGGGTTGAAAAACTTGAAATGCTTAGAATCAAGTCAACTTATCAGGTCCCAACTAATCAATGAGGAAGAAGAAAGTGATGTTTCAAACAAAGCTTTAAGATAAACCTCTCCAATGCGTCCCATAGCTTGCGAATCAGAAGATATGATGCTGATTGCTCCCATATCATGCAAAATATCTTCTGCAGCTATTGTTTCTGCCCTAATTCGTGACTCAGCAAATTTTATGTCTTCCGGAATGTTCTTGTCGAGGTGATGACAGACCATCTGTGTGTATCCAGAGATAAAAATGAGCATACTGAACATCTGTAATGTCATATATCACACGTGTTTTCTATATATTCTAGTACCAGCATGTCAAGATGTTCATCTATAGTATTGTGTGTGAAGGGCCGTGTAGGGTTTGTTGATGAAGGCAAGACGTTTTTCACACCACAAACTCTAATAATATCAGGAGCATGACCTCCACCCGCGCCTTCACTGCCGTATGACATACCCAAGACAAAGAAAATAACCTGAAATATCTAAAAAAGCAATCCAAAAAACAATAGGCTCTGTACCCGTAACAAAAAGTAAAAATGTCCATATATGCCAAAACAAAGCTTTAGTCCACATAGTTTGCACGCAGTGTTTTTTTTTTTTTTTTTTTTTTTTTTTTCACCGAGAACAATACATTTCTTCTGTATTTTCAAAGTACGTTCAATGTAATATCAACAGACATATTTGCTCAAGCAATTAGGCTTTTTTCTATTCTGGAATCGTTAAATAACCTCATGACAAGAGTACCTACTTCTTATGTTAGGTAATTGAGCTTGTGTAACAACTAACAAGGAAGATAGAATGTGCTAATTATATACCTATGATAAGTATGAATTGTTCTTCCTTTAAAAGAAGCAATTGTGTGTTCCACAAATCCAGATTCATTCAAGGTATCTGTGTGTATGTTAGCCTGTCGAAAGTTGAGATGATCAGAGGAAGCTGGTTATAATTGAGGTAGATGGACGTTAAAATCATTAACGCGTTTAAAACCTAGAATGGCATGGCAAACACGGTACCTGGACGTCATATTGTTCTGCAACAGCTAAACAATTGTCTATGGCTGCAGGAGTAGTTCCCCAGTCCTCATGCAGCTTCAGTCCCATTGCCCCGGCCTTGACTATTTCTTGTAGCTCATCGCGTGTAGAACCGTTTCCCTATAGTTAAAAATAATAAATTTAACACACACACACACACACACACACACACACATATGGTGAGAACAAAACAGAAACATAAAAAGGAGGAGGATAATTTTCAAGAGTAAATGCTCAAGCCATCCCTTTCATTTTTCAGCATAACGATACCACTAGGTTAATTTTTAAATGTTTAATGACGAAAAATAGTAAAAGGAGAAAATTTAAAGAAGAAACAGAAGTAACTGACTTTTCCCGTAAAACCAAAGTTTAGAGGCAAATCGTCTGTTGATTGCAGCATGAGTTTCATATGCAATGGTGCTGGGGTGCAAGTTGTTGCACAAGTCCCTGCAGCAGGTCCGGTTCCGCCACCCACTAACGTTGTGATTCCTACACACTTAATCAAAGTAATAAATAAAGGAGATACAAAGTTTATTTTTGAAGCTTAATATCATTGTGACATTAACATAGCAAACTGATGAGAATCTCCAAAATATTTCCAGTAAGAGTTTTTCCCATCACCATTCACTTGTAAATGACTTCCACAGCTCATGAATTTAAACAAACACACGCATGTGTTGCACTTCATCTACATGTATAATATCCTTATATTTCCTGGAATACGTTTATCTAGATCCGTGCAAACAAACAATGAACATCAAATCACGTTGCTTACCACTTGCTATAGCTTCATAGGCTAATTGAGGGCATATAAAGTGCACATGACAGTCGATGGCCCCTGCAGTTATGATCTTTCCTTCTCCCGCAATGACCTCAGTGTTAACCTGCGTATAAAGAGGGATAAGGACGTGCCATTTTTATGGTGAGATTAGAATTTATACATTAAATACTGCAGCAAAATGAGATGATATTTACCCCGACAACCATGTTCAAGAATACGCCATCCATAATGTCTGGATTCCCAGCTTTCCCAAGGGCAACTATAAGACCATCTTTGATGCCAATATCTGCCTTAAATATTCCAGTATAATCAATTATCAGAGCATTAGTTATAACTGTGTCCAGAGTGCCAGCCGGTGGATACCCACATGCCTGTCCCATCCCATCTCTAATAACTTTCCCACCACCAAAAACACATTCATCCCCATAGACAGCAAAATCCCTTTCTATTTCGGCATACAAGTTAGTATCACCAAGCCGAATTTTGTCTCCAGTAGTGGGGCCATACATGTTTGCGTATGCTTCCTGAGAAATTACTGCAGTGAAATCCGAGTTTTCTCCAGTAATACCTTCACTAAAAATCAGTTTTGGGTAAGAAATCTTCATCGATCCTTAATCATGATGACATATAGGATTATCTGAGCAGACGGGGTTACTGCTACAACAGAACAAAAGCAAAACAAGCAATATTGATTTGCAAAGTATAAAGTCTGAACCTTGCGTTTTCTTCTTCCTTATTTCCAAATCCTCTTGAACTTAAAGCTTCCAAGACTTCTTCCCTCTTGGCATCATCAACTGGACCATCTACAATACCGTTGCCTCCTTTGATTACTCTCTTTCCACCAATACTTACAAGTTTGACACTTTTGCTATCCCCAGGCTGGAAAAAAAAAAAAAAAAAAAAAAGAAAAAGAAAAAAAAAGAGTGTAGAATATTAACGCAATAGAGATTGACTAAACATCTGTAGTTGCATGCTGTATATTAATAAAGCATATAGAGATTTAAACGGTTAGACGGTTGCAAAGTAACCTCGAATCTTGTGGCAGTTCCCGCTGGTATATTGAGGCGCATGCCATATGCTTTCATTCGATCGAAAACCAACGAGGGATTGACCTCAATAAAGTGGTAGTGACTGCCAATCTGGAAGAATGCTTAATGTTTAACACAAGATTTATTAAACATGTTCTGAATGGACAAGGAATGACTATAACAAAGACCTGAACCGGCCTGTCTCCAGTATTGATAACTTTGAGAACTACTGCTCTCCTGTAAGGATTAAGCGTTTTGTCTCCGCTTCCAAAGACTATTTCACCAGGATGAGCATCATCTTCCGTCCTGGTAAACTTTTCTGATGAAGGGACTGCAGAACAATTTTCCTCTTGTTAACATCAATACATTAGCAAAGAAAGCCAAACTTATTGTCAACTTCTACTCCAGAAACTCTCTAAATGATACTTCAAGGCATCCATAGGTTGCACATTTTATATCTCCATGAGACGTTTGGACGATTTGAAGATATTAGTACGAAACATAGACTCTAGCCTTTAATTTATTATTTTTGGAATTTGGGGTTGAGGGTATTTGGGCTATGGCAAAGGTGGGTGTAGAACTAGCACAAAGCTAAGCCTGCAACCTCCATGGAGAAGAGCCGATCGGTTCCAAAAACATCCTGAACTCAACCTTTGCAATAGAAATTAAACCTATACCTGGAAGAAACGAACCGCATAAAGCTAGCTCCAGATTTCCGTCCTCACCAGAAATCGGGTCGTGGATGGTGATTAACTTAGTCCCATCAGGAAACGTCCCCTCGACCTACAACAACAACATTATATCTTCTTTCTCTTCCACACACAAGCATATTATTTACCAAACAATAACTTGAAATGATATCTATAGACTGGAACACCAAAAAAACAAATAAATAAATTGCAGTCTTAATGAGCATATGCATGCCTGTACTGCATCCAAGAGATGTGGAACAGCAGGAAGAACTTGTCTCCTGTATTAAAAAAAAAAAACAAAAAACAAAAAAGCAAATGTAGAATGTAAAATCTAATTAAAATGATTTGTAAAAACAAAAGAGAAAATCGAATGAAAAATTTTCACATTATGTTACCTGCCCAAGAGTTGTGTCCCAATGTTCATCAACTCTGCTACAGTTTTGTCACCATCTCTGACAAACTCCAAGATCTTCAAAAGAAATCAGTTGACTAACAATCAGTCAAATCTCATTTTTGTTCCAGTTCAACAAATCCACATCACAAAATCCCATTCCAAAATCCTTTCAATTTAAAAAAAAAAAAGTAAATAAAAAGAAAACCTGTGTGGCTATGAGCGCTACGGCTTCAGTGAAATTAAGCCTTAAGCCACGAGCAAGACGCTTTTGAGCCAGGAATCCAGCATTGTGAAGACCCAATTTTTCGATTTCTCTTGGCGTCAATTTCATTGTCAAATCCTTTAAAAAAAAAAAAAAAAGATTGCAAATTCATAGTACTTAGAATGTTGTGAATTTAAAACAAAAAATATAATAAAAAGAATAATTACCCGTGAGAAGCTTTGAAAATGGTGTAGTCCGATGAAAGCGGAAAGTCAGCTTCTGTTAACTGAACTGAAATGGGTGTAGTTTGTACAACTTATTTATCTCTTTCCTCAAATATGTTTATCACGTCATACCTTTGTTATTATTTGTTATTATGGTGTAGTCCGATGAAAGCGGAAAGTCAGCTTCTTTAAACTGGACTGAAATGGGTGTAGTTTTTACAACTTATTTATCTCTCTCCTCAAATATGTTTATCACGTCGTACCTTTGTTTTCTTGTTATTATTTGTTTGTAGTAATACCAAACAAAACGAATTTTCCATTAAACTAATGCAAAAAAAAAAAAAAGAAAAAAAAAAGAAATGAAATTTGAACAAGCCACTGCCCAGGAGCGAGCCACGGCTGGCACGCAGCGGCAGACCAGTGTGACGAATCATATATAGTAATGTCATTTTTTTTTTCTCGTCCGTCCCTCCATTTTTGTTTTAAATATAAAAGTACCCCGAACTTTTTAATTGTTACGTAAATACCCCTTTTTTGTGGTTTTAAATGTTAAAAATTGGTGTAAAGTAATGGTTACTTTGAGATCATTTTTTTTTAATAAAAATTTTAGGATCATTTAAAAAATATATTTATGAAATATCTATATTTTTTGATGAATGGTTTATCACTGTTATTAAGTGTTGTTAATGGTAATAAGGGTTCCGCTATTGAAACTGAGGATTGTTTTTAAATGCTTTTTTTTTTTTTTTTTTGGAAATGAATAATATGTTGGAGGCATACTCGTTTGTGTAATTATTCTATTGCGAATGGTCTTTTTAGCTTGGTTAAGACTCTAAAAGCTAGTGAAATTTTGGGTAGAAGCTCATTCATATCTTTATCAGTAGATTAACATTTATTTCGGCTTCACAATTTCACATGTAACATCGATAGACATGGAAAGTTCACCCTGTAGAATTTCAGCTGAAATTCTGATGTCTAACAACACGAATTCCGAGACAAAAACCAATGAGAAATGATCAAATACCACAAAATTTCCAAGACATTTTTGTCCAATTTCATTCTTTAAAATCGTAAAAATAACTTTGGAAGTTAGAAAACCGAGCTCAATGTCTTTGCATCAAAAGTTAAAAGTTATGCCAAAAGAAGTGAGGGTCCATTCCATAGGCAATGCATTCCCTTCAGGAGAAGACTTTCAGAACTTCAGCAGTGACATCTTTCGGAGGTTTCTCTGCGTGCAGTTCGGCGAGTACACCTTTCTTGGCATAATAATTGATGACCTGCAAGTCAAAGAGTTATACAAATTGATCATGCATAAATGCTTCTAAACCAAATTATTAGCATAATTCAAAATCATCCCCGAGTTACGAATCGGTGCCTATTGTTCTAGTAGGCCTCAGACTGGTGCTTGAGCAAGTGACAAAAAAGAGTTCAGAGGACAGCTTGTTGACAATGTCGTCGAGATTTCAGTTTTCAACCGTCTTTGTCTGGCTGTTACAACTGTAATGCCATATGTATGATAGCCTACTGCTAGGAGGACGAAGCATACCGGTTCTGTTTGTCTGTGAAATGCTTCCAGCCTGGACTTGAGAACTTCTGCAGTATCATCTTTTCGCTGTATCAGAGGCTCGCCCGTGACCTTAAGACAAGAAAGGAAATAAGAATCTTCAATAAAAGAGTAAAAGAAGTCATGCATCAGAGTGTTCAGCAGTTGACTATTTTCACAAGCAAGTATCAGATAGCAGAACGAATTCAGGATCTTTCTTGGTAGATTGGTCCTGAAATGTTACTCTGCTCGAAAACTAGATCAAGTTTTAATTCAGTCACATAAAGCTTCAACTTAAAATCATTGAGACTATAACTAAATGCAAATCCAAGGAATCTTCAATGGTTACATTTGATCAACAAAGAAATAAACAAATCAACTTACGTCATCCACACCAGCAACTTTTGGAGGTGCGAATTTCGTGTGGTAAGAACGACCGCTGGAAGGGTGTATCCATCGACCAGTGATCCTCTCCTCCAATATGGAATCATCAATTGCAAAATTGAGAACCTTGTCGATTTTGGTGCCTTGCTTTTCAAGCGTCTCATCTAGCTGTCACTCAATTAAAGAAACATACAACAAGTCAACTTCAAGAAGAGCAAAAGCCTAACAAAGATTGAGGCAATGGAAACCAAGTGATGGAAGCGCGGACAAAATTAGACGTGGCATGATAGGGAAGAGAACTAAACCTTCTGAGCTTGGACAACGGTCCTTGGAAAGCCATCCAGGATAAAACCTTTTTGACACGACGGTTTCTTCACAGCTTCATCAATTATACCGACAACCAAGTCATCAGATACAAGTTCTCCCTGCCAAACCGATTTAAAATAGCATTCAAGCTTAGACATCAACTAGGAAAAAATAAATATTTTGTAAAAGAAAAGAAATATTGGAAGCAAAGTACCTTATCCATGGCTTCTTTGGCCTTAATTCCAAGGGGAGTTTTAGCAGCAACAGCAGCTCTCAGCATATCACCGGTGGCTAAATGGCACAAGCAGTACTCGTCCTTGATAATGGGAGATTGTGTACCTTTTCCAGATCCAGGTGGGCCTGCCATTCATCTAATATCTCATAAAATGCACATTGGACTTGAAACCAATTTTGTAAATGTAAACTTATCACATAATTGAGACTTTTGGCATTTCTTCGGGAAGATGTTTTTGGTTTCCTGAGTCCAAAAGTTGCTTCTGGTAGTGTTTGCATAGGTTTTCAGAACAGTTTGGGCCCTCAAGAAGAGCTTCCGGTGCTACAAAGTGTGAAGATTTTGAAACTGGTACAAGAATTAAACTCACTCTAAGCATTTAATAATTCGTCCCATAAAGCACTCTCCAGAATGTGGTTCCAAACACTAACCGAAAAACTATAGCTTAACTGGCTAAATTGGATGTACTACTTTTAGGCATATAAAGCCCTCCGTCCTAAGAGATAGGAAATCCAGAAAACTTAAAAGACACTACAACAGATACGAGTAGTACAGCTTATCTTTTGGTGACATATTTCAATATTTTTGAAACACATTGACACCCTTTTATCATTCAACCTCAGAAAGGCTAAAAAAACTCTTCTTTTTTTCATACTAAAATTCATCAAAAGAAGAAGCAGCAATACCGACGAGAATGAGACGCTTATCGGGTTTGGAGGAGCACTTGAAGCGGTGTAGGAGTTCAGTCATTATGTCAACGGAAGGAATGTCCTCCAAAGCAACTGCAGAGCTCCCCATTCTCTTCTCTGTCTGTCTGTCTGTCTGTCTCTCTCTCTCTCTCTCTTTTACTTTGTGCTTGGTCTTCTATAGCACAATGGCTATAACTGCTATTATGTTAGAATGGAGCTGAGAATAAAGACGGAAATGAAGATGAAGTGGTCAGAGATTTCAAACACAGGAAACCAACGTTGGGGGTAGGTGTTGTATCTCAATTTTTGTCTGGTGAAAAGAGTTGACCAAAAATGGGTGGGTGGTGGTTGTCTCCCTTTGTCTCCCTTTTTGTTGGGTTGTTGGTTTGAAAGGCGAGTGACTAGTGGATCCCACTGCCCGCCGGCTCTTACCTACTACTATAATGTATTATTGTATTTATATCAATATATTCAGCAGTTTTTTCTATTTTTTAAATGTATTACATTTCCTCTTATTTTTATTGTTTAAAAATATAAGCTTGAAATAATAAAACAAATAAAAAATTGAAACATATCATTGGTTTGCCTCTGTGTTTTATGCATCGTTTGGTGCTTCCTGGTGTTTCCTTTTATATAAAAGGAAGCATCGACTTACACTCGAATGTGCTTACAAGAAAGTTTCAATAAATGTAAGAGATATGTAGGTAAATATTATTTATTTAAAAAGTTCTTTAATAAATGGCAGAAGATTTATAAAGTTAGAAAAATAACTGTTTTTAAAAACATAAAACATTGATTGATTATGTTCATTAACGTTCATTTTCCTGAATAAAAGAGTTTCGATAATTTATTTAACTAATTATTAAAAAACTGTTTATTTATTGAAAAAATTAGGTTAGATGATTTTTTTTATTCACTTAATTTAATAAATGACTTAATTTTTTTGTAATTTGTAAAATGACTGTTTGATATTTTTTAGATTTAACCAATTAATGATTGACTAATGATCAATCAGTGATTAACTATGAAATTTAATGATTTATTAATGATCAATCAGTTATTGACCATGAAATTGATTTACATTATGGTTCTATTATGTGGTCAATCATTTAAGAAAATTGAGTAACTATTTAAAAAAAAAAGTCTTTTCAATTAATTTTTAAAAATTTCAACCATTTATCAAAAAATTTCTTAAAAAAAGAAAAGAAGCTATTTAGCTATGAATTCCTTATTTATCTAATTTTTTCTAAATGAGGATAAATGTAATAGAATTTTAGGTGCAGTTAAAATATATCATAGATGAGTGCCTAGATGCTTCTTTTCCCAGATAAGTACGTCCTCTTTTTCCTTTGGAATAAAAAGAAAAAAATCACATCACCCTACTATTTCGTTCACTGACCATGCATAGTGGCTTTTATTTTTTTGGGTGAAACACTGACCATGTATAATCGACTCTAATCCCATCCCACTTTCCAAAAACTAAAACCCCACTTGATCTGAACTAGAAATACCATGCTTGGATTCATTAAAGATGAGATTAGTCAAATGTCTAATCCTTTCCGTTTAATCGTTTGACAACAATACTAGTCTAGTTTATGCTATTGTAGAAACAAACCCCTTCTTTTTTTTTTTATTTTTTTATTTTTTTTATCGTGGGGTGGAAACAAAGCCTGGAGCCCACCAATTTGCATTAGTTTTCCGAGCTCATGAGGGTGATATAAATTCCAAACTGTGAAAAATTTTTCTTTGAAAAAAAAAAAAAAAAAAAAAAATCTTCGCCTACAAAGATGCATATAGCATGGCTCCATTGGGCCTCGTGTCTTCCCTTTCGGATATGATGCAGAAGGACCTAACACCCAACCACACACAGACAAGGGCGTCGCAGTCTTCACCATGGCTCCATGATAATGAATCCTCAAAGGATACTTCCAAGTCATTGGTTTGTTAAACGTCTATGGGATACAAAAAAATCATCAACAGATTCTATCTTCAGATAAGACTAACCATTAGAAATTTGAAACTCGCTATGGTCGAACAGGTTACGCTTCTCGGCGGCTTTAATTTATGTGGACAAGCTCCCAAGTCACACCCCACAAGCAGTAGCAGAGCCTTACCAAGCATCAGCAGATGATGAATGAGCTTTATTTCTTTCCTTTACGAGCAAGGAATCGTTCCCTAGCTGCCCGTATTCTATTTTCGTGATCATCATCTGCCCGGGTGGTGGCGACCTCTTTCTTTGTCAAGTCTGAGTGTTTTGCATCACTTCTGTCTTCAGTGTGACCAATCCCGCCACTGCACACAAGCAAAAAGCTCAAGCTCGTATATGTTCAAATGTAAACCTTGACCATGAACAAAATGAACCTCTCCAACAAATTGCCTTTGGAGAAACTCACTTACCTTAGTTTATTGATATTGACTTTATTGACCTTATTTATGATGGGTGTCACCCATTTAACATCAACGGAACATACATTACGCAAGTATGGGCGTGTAGTTGCAACAAGCTCGTGGTACAAAACATAGTCTGGGAGTTTTCCTTCCTCATCTGGTTTCAGAGAAGAGGATGGATGCACCTAAAATGAAAAAGTAGTCTACTTAAAAAACAGTAGCTAAACTTTAAAAAGGAACAGGACCCAGTACCGACTGCCCCAACTAATTTTAAAACATTATATGACTGGCCACAATTTCATCGGATATTCCATTTTTACTAAATTTTGAAGTGAATACCTGTACCACTTGGGGCTTGAAACCTAATGTTCGATACCCGTTGTGATATACCATTCTCTCAGCAAGCTGGTTTGCATAACCTACACACAAAGCCTTCCTCAAATTGTAATAATCCTGTTGGCTTCCTCTCCATCTTCTGCTTGTCTGTACATCTAACGGTCCTGTTTTGAGAAACAACATAACAAAAATGTCAAAGCGGTACCTTCATGGGAGGGGAAGCTGCAACTAAGATGACAAAGAACTGGAAAGAAAATTTTCTAGACTTCAAATACACAAAGGTTTACCATACTTCCATCCTTCGTAGGTGTACATTTCCAACACTCTAGATGGACGTGTACGCAAAAATTCTATCAAAACTTATCCTGCTAACTGTAAATATATGATATATCCAGCTGATACATTATCCACTTAACGGTCACAATAATGTAGCTTACCAACCCTTTGAAATATTCTGCATAATCTGGCACAATTGTTTCCGGACATCCTTGACAAAATTCATCCCTCTCACCTACAATGGGTAACATTTGGAAAATGAAAAATCAGAAAAAAGAAAGAAAAACATAAAAGAATCGAAGGTATATAATAGAAATGAATGAGAAGTATCCAATGTTGAACATCAGACCACAGTTCAAGAACACCATCTAAGGCAAGGATTACATGCATAAATTTATGGTAGGGACCCGAAAAATTAGGCTTGTCATCTAATAGCTGTTGGATAATCTCTGTGACTAAACCTAAGTGCTTAGGCCTTAATAGCTCGTACAAATTCTACACCTCATCTTTGACTGATTCTTTCAAAGATTCCCTCATTTGTCAAAATTAAAAAAAAATATATATATATATATATATATATATATACCTGCAACCCATTTTCCTTGCACCAGTCAATATCATAGTCAGATTGATGCCAGCACTCGTAGATTTGTAGCAGCTGGATGTGATCTCCCCAGCCAGAACCATCAGGAAGGTCCAAATGATTCGGTTTCCTTTTCTTCTCAGTATGCTGGCTGCAACGTAGGTAAAACTATTAAAGAAAAAATTTCTAAGGAATGCATCCTATTTCTGAGGTTTACAAATTCCTCTTCACAGTGGTTGAAGAATTGCTAATTAAAATAGAAGACTGGATTATCTTGTTTCGAGAAGCAAGGGTACGAGGAGAAAAGGAGACACCATGACCAAGTAGCAAGAAACTAAACAAGAGTCCATTGCTAAGAACTACAATTCAGGATTTAGAATCAACTAGTAGTAGTTACAATCTAGAAAAGAAAAGGAAAAAATATATATTTTTTCATGGCATCCTTTAAGAACATCAATATAAGAAAAGTTCACGTCTTAACCTTCGACCAGGAAGCAATGAGGTTTCTGCAGATAACATAGCCGCAACGGTCAAAGCCTGGGATAAGCAACCATATTCATTTGCCTCCATCAAGGTTCTTGAAAGTGATGGTTCAAGAGGAAGCTCTGCAAAGAATCAACATTCAATGCAATCACAAATTGCCGAACACTACATCAATCATTCAACATAAAATACCGAATTCAGAGCAAATATAGCCCAATCATTGTTTATTTATTTATTTTGAATTTCCAAGATTGGGTCTAAGAGAAAATTTAATCAAATGCATCATTGGATTACACTATCTAATGTAGATATGTAGACAGAACATAGATAATGGCCGAAAGCATTTAAGTTTGAGAAGTTAAACTCGTATTCCTATGTTTCGAAAACATATAAGTTAACACTGGAAGGAAGAGGAGGAGGTGGGGGTGGCGGGGTGGGGTGGGTGGGGGTAACGAGGATAGAGATCTGGTTAGATAGAAATCTCGCATGCAAAACCTAAGCATTTCAGAAGAAACCCAAAAAAAAAATAATAATGAAATAAAATAAATTGTAGAAAGTTTATGCATACTTCAAAAAGATAGCAACCTGTGGTTACTGTAGTAAATTTTTTTCAAAAGTGGACGAGGATGTTACCTGCCATCGTTCGTCCGACTGATGTGATCAATCCATTCTCATCAATTGCATCAATGAGATATAATTGCTTTAAAGCATCCTCTAAAGACTCAGCTGCCATAAAGACGACAAGTTTTGAACAACAATACCTGGATTTTGAAATTTTATTCCCAAGCAATGAAAAGGGTGAAAAAATGAAAAATAAAAATACTGATACTTACAGGAAGGCGGATCAAGAAAATCGAATTTCAGAATATCAATATCTGAAAGGTCCAAAGATTTTAAATAAAGTACACTTCCGGCTAGTGAAGATCGCTGTATTTCAGGAACTGTTACATCAAGGAATTCATCATTATAAACCACGGAAGTGTATAGTCGATAGCACTTCCCAGGGCGTGTTCTTCCAGCTCGCCCTGCACGTTGATTAGCTTGTACTCTGCAATTAAATTAAACCAAAGTCTATCAAAGTCACAAATAGGGAATTAATTAGCAACTATCTACTGTTAAAAAAAGTAATCAAATAAAAATAATAGAAGCACATCAGCATTTCAGATCAGACAACTCAATTCCCAGGCTGCCTTTTAGTTCCTCATCAAATTTTCAACCAAACTTTAATAAAATAAAACCTTCCAAATTGAATGTATATGTATATAAGACTATATGTTAGTGGATATCACTATAGCATACTGAAAGTCAAACAAACAAAAGAATCAATTATCATTATTCTTTGGACAGTAAGCAATCGTAATGAAGAGATGAATTCTTTACTTGCTAATTTGAACAACGTCAAGGGAGTACATTCCAGTTAACGGGTTGTACTGCCGTTGCTTCACATAACCAGAATCAATTACATACCTGTACATATTTCTTAAATGTGATAAATTGTCCCACAATAAACAGAAATATAAATCTTAAATTGGCAGAACGAATACAACTACTGAGAAAATACAAATATATACTCTTACACAACACCATCCACGGTCAAGGAAGTCTCAGCAATGTTTGTGGCAACAATTATTCGCCTACAGTTCGAAGGTGGTGGACTAAACACACGTACCTGTCAGGTAAAGAATACAAATATCAAGCAAAAAAGGTATTTACATATCGAATGCATGAGCACCTCCAAGAAGGGAGAAAAACCAATTAGAACTAAGGCACTTGCCTGCATTTCAGGTGGCAAAGAACCGTGAAGGGGAAGGATTATGGCATCCATACACGATCCTTCCTCCAGGCTTCTTATTTTATCTTCCAATTTCGATACCAACTTCTGAATGTCATCCTATGTGCAGTGACACCTTTTAGTTATTAGAAGAACTATAAAGCAAAAATTAATAAAATAAGTCAAAAATCACACCTGCCCAGTCATGAATATCAGGACATCACCTTCTGGTTCTCGAACATGGATATCTAGTAAGATATCAATGGTTAGAACTTAGTACAACCCCATCTACAAATGCCCATTAAGTAATGGTGAAGATACAATATATCATAAAAAGCTAACATAGTAATGAAACTGACAAGGAGCAAACTAAAATCCTGATCATACCTAGAGCTTTTTTCAAAGCCGAGTCCACATAGCTTTTAGGGCGCTCATTGCTGTACACTATCTCAACCGGGTAAAGCTTCCCGGGAACATTCAGTACAGGGCAATTCGAAAAAAAGTTTGAAACTTTTTCACCATCTAGAGTTGCTGAGGTTATAAGAACTTTCAAATTTGATCTACGCAGTTCGATCAACCGTTTTACCAATCCCAACAATATGTCTCTAAATAAGTAAAATTGGAAAAAAAAAAAAAAAAAAAAAAGTTTTGATTCCAAATATTTCAGACGGTGAAGAGAAATTAGTTACAAGATTAAAGTGTAGAAAGCTTTACGTGTTTAGACTCCTCTCATGAGCTTCGTCAAGTATTATAACTGAATACTGATTAAGCTCCGGATTAGCCAGACTCTCGCGAAGAAGAACTCCATCAGTTAGGTACCTAAGCAAAGCAATTCACAAGCATAAAGTAAAGAGAGCGAACAGAAACAATGAAACAGGGAAAGAACTCTAAAATTGAAGTCAAATTTCAGTAGAATTCCGATCATTTTACTTGATGCGGGTTTTTTCCGAAGTTCTATCTTCGAATCTTATGGCGTATCCAACTTCTTCCCCGAGACGAACACCAAGCTCCTCCGCAACACGTCTGTGTACAGTAAAATCGTGTAGAAAAGAGAATAAGAAGAAGAAGGAATCCACGAAAAAGCGAAAATGTGTACTCTTATAGGCTATATACCTTGCGACGGAGACGGCGGCGACACGGCGGGGCTGGGTGACGCCGACGATTCCGGATTTGGTGTAGCCTCTTTTGTGAAGCATCTGAGAGAGCTGCGTGCTTTTTCCCGAACCTGTCTCACCGATGATTACGACCACCGGGTTCTGTTCCACTGTTTCGATGATTTTCTCTTCGAATTGGACGATTGGAAGGTTCGCCATGGCTGAACCAGGCAGAAGCTCGAGCTCGCAGTCGCCGAGTGAAGGACAGGGTTTTATATTACAATTTTATTATTTTGATTAAAGAGAGGTTTAAGAGGAAAAACGCCATGTCGTTCATACTTCATAATTTTAATGGCAAATCGGTTTAAAAGTTTCATGTCGTTCGTGGCTTAAATGACGTGCTACCTCGAAAATTACCTGTCGTTTGTCATCTCCTATTAAACAATATATATATATATATATATCTATGGTTTTTGTTTTCTGAAAAGCTATTAATGTAATTGTCGTTTAACTATTGGTGTCGTTAGAAGATTCATTCGTCGTTTTTCGGGGTGCTTTCGCCCTTTGTCGGAGTTTTTATTATGTTGTTTTCTTCCCACTATAATTAGGATTCCCGGTCGTTCGTCGGTTTGTAGCAGAAATTTGGTTCTATGTTGTTCTTTTTGAACGTTACAGTCGTTTATGGGTAAACTTAACTTTAGTCTAATAAGCGACATGTAGTTTTCTGCAGAATCAGAAAACGACATGTAGTTGAAAGTACATAATTACATCTCGTTTTAATAATTTCTTTTAAACGACATGTTTGAATTTTAGGATTTGATGATCTTGATTTACATACCGCTGCCGTTTATGATTAGTAGTCCTAAAACGACAAATAAAATTTCAACATTGTGCGCTGGTGTTTGTTGTCGTTAGTGTGAATGATGTGCCGTTTAAAGGTTAAGGTGTCGTTTTGTTTGTATTTTTATTTTTAATCACAATTATAAAAACCTTTTTTTTTTTAAATTTGGGTGGGAATTCAAACTCTACACATTGTGATGGAGTCGGGCATAATGGAGTCAGGCATAAAATATCGGTATCTTTACAATCACAATTATGCACCTTTATTATACCATAAAAATTTTCTATACAAATTTTCTTTTTCAAACCTATGAACCAGACAAACAATACAACTTTTATGTCATCTTTTTTTTTCCCCCAAGGGATTGGGGATGTGTTTAAATTTCAGATATCATTAATTGGTTGGATCTTTTTTTTTTTTTTTTTTTTTTGGGGTAGGTGGTGGAGTGGATAGCCGGTACAAGATGATCTTCCAATAGCAAACACATATTAAAAAAAAAAAAAAAAAAAAAAGAGATCCAAAAATTTGAGTTTAACAAAAATAAATGAATAACCATAACGTTCAGTTAATCGCCAAGAGTGTTTAAAGTGATCTTTGAGTCTATCAAACACCACCTGGATTACAAGATGTAGACCTAAATTTCTTTACATATATACCAATTAGTTCATCAGATCAGCCAGACTCATCATATAAATATATATATATATATATATCTAGACAATCCTAGAAGATGATACAGTTCATAATTGCTTGTCTTGGACTAGCTAGAAAACCATTTTGCCCTCTAACTTCACTTGAGCCATCAACCAAGACATTCATTTTCCAAGGCATTTTCCCAAACTAATCTGCCTTACAAAATTAAAACCACTAAGCCACTCTGTTTTTGCCAAAAATAGCTTCTCTTGTCACAATCTTGATCCCTCTCACCCACATCTCCGCCATCTCAATACCACCTTCGCACACAAAATGCACCTCTTTGTTCTTTGTGGTCACCACATGGAACAACCCCGGTTCATCACTGTCTAGTTTCCGCCGGCGGTTCCACTGAAACCGGTCGCTTGGCCCCACATCCGCCGCCTTACATAACACATTCCTCTTGCTTGATTTCCCCCAACTCAACACCCCAACTCCTCCAACCATCCTCACAACTTTAACATGAGGAGACCCTTTGCCGCACTTCGTGTGCTTCTTCAAGCGACTTCCACTCACAACAAGCTCTCTTGCAAGCTCATCCAATATCACTCTTTCCGCTTCTTTCCCTTCCCCATTGTTCCTCGCGAGAGAGAGCGCGGTTTCATGCTTAGCATTCTTCATCTCGCAATTAGCCCCGAAAGAGATCAATAGCTCGCACAGTCTAGCATGCCCTCCTTTAGCTGCCAACATCAATGGGGTGTTTCCTTCATCATCCGTGGCATCAACATCGCAACCCCGGCTTGCAAATGCGCTAACATAATTAAAATCTCCACGCAGAGTTGCACGGTGTAGGGCGTAGAATCGAGTAGTAGGACTCTGGTGTCTAGATTTGAGGGCGTGTTTGAGCATTAGTTTCTCAAACTCTTCACTATTTTGATATGGTTCCGAGAGTTTCCACGCAGTCTCGCCAAATTTATTTTGCAGCTTCAAATCAGCCCCGGCTTTGATAAGCAGCTCGAAAGCCTCTATGTGTCCTGCTTTTGCAGCTAACATAGCAGCCGAGAAACCATTTTCGTCTTGCTCATCAATATTAATTTCTTCTCTGTCTACAAGTTTTTTCAGCGCTTCAATGTCATTGGCTCTTGTCACAAACAATAGGGGAGAAAACACCGTCTTGTTACTCGATTGAGCGATGTTACCATCTCGAATTACATCCACAACTGCTTGCTGGAATCCGAGTGTCCATTTACCTGACTCTGCAATTGAGCCTGCAGATTGACCAGAAAAATTAACCATACCAAAATCAGCACCGGCTGAAGCTAGAATCTTAAGGCATTCCTCGTGCTTATATCTAGCGCTGATCATTAGCGCATTTTCTCCATATCCCGTTGCAGAGTTGATGTTGCAGCCGGATCTGATCAATTGCTCAAGAATCCGAGCTGATCCGAACCGCGCAGCCATGTGAATTGGGCACAACTCGATCTTAGAAGTCGTCTTGATTGGAGCTTCAACATCTGCACCGCAGTTTAGCAACACGTCTACGGCTTTTGGATTGTTGCATAAGATGGCGTGGTGGAGGAGAGTCCTCCCAAAGTGAGGAACGTTTGGGGAAATGTGTTGGAGGAGCATTCTCAAGATAGCACCACTGGCCTCAAAGTACTCCACGGCACACCAAGTGACGCCATAAGCTTCGGCAAGCCCTGCACCAACCCGAAAATCGTCCCCACTGTCCGTGTCCCAGGACCACGCTCCCAGGCTCACTTTTATGTCTGTCCTCACT
>JAFMPE010134267.1:2297-12652 GCA_024759925.1 Ficus religiosa
CTAGTTTTAATAGGAGGTTCGTGAAAGATTTTAGCACTATTGTTGCACCGCTTACCGAAGTTATAAAGAAGAACGTTACATTCAAATGGGGTAAAGAACAAGAAAAGGAGTTTCAGCTTATTAAACACAAGCTTACTCACGCTCCTTTACTCGCTTTACCTAACTTTTTTAAAACATTCGAAATCAAATATGATGCTTCTGGTGTAGATATAGGCGTTGTTCTTATGCAGGATGGGCGATCACTTGCATACTTTAACGAGAAGTTAAGTGGGGCTGCACTTAACTACCCCACTTATGACAAAAATTTGTACGGATTGGTTCGTGCTTTAGAGATGTGGCAGCACTATTTGTGGCCAAAGGAGTTTGTGATTCATACGGATCATGAGTCCTTGAAACATTTGAAAGGTCAACACAAGCTAAACAAGAGACATGCTCAATGGGTTGAGCTCTTTGAAACTTTTCCCTATGTCATTCGGTATAAACAAGGTAAGAAAAATGTGGTTGCGGATGCACTTTCACGCAGGTATATCTTAATCTCTACTCTTGATGCTAAGTTCATTGGGTTTCAGCACATTAAGGAACTTTATCATGATGAGCACGACTTTGGGGAAGTTTATAGTGCTTGTAAAAATTATGCAGAGGGTAAGTTCTATAGGCATGAGGACTTCTTGTTTAGAGAGAATAAGTTGTGTGTGCCTAACTGTTCGATGAGAGACTTGTTAGTTCGGGAATCTCATGGTGGAGGGTTAATGGGACACTTTGGAGTCGCTAAGACTTTAGCTATATTGTAGGAACACTTTTATTGGCGACATTTGAAACGGGATGTAGCGAGAGTTTGTGGTAGATGGCAAGCTAAATCGAGGTTCAGCCGCATGGTCTTTACACACCCATACCTATTCCTAGTTCACCTTGGATTGATATTTCAATGGATTTTGTGTTGGGTTTACCTAGGAGTAGGCGTGGAAGGGATTCTATCTTTGTGGTTGTAGATCGCTTTTCGAAGATGGCTCATTTTATCCCTTGTCATAAGACTGATGATGCTTCTCATACTGCCGATTTGTTCTTTAGAGAGATTGTGAGATTACATGGTATGCCTAGGACAATCATGTTAGATCGGGATACTAAGTTCTTGAGTTACTTTTGGAAGATATTATGGGGAAAACTAGGAATGAAACTGTTGTTTTCTATGACTTGTCATCCTCAAACCGATGGTCAAACAGAAGTAGTTAATAGGACTCTATCCACCTTGTTGAGGGCTGTCATTAGAAAGAACATTATGACTTGGGAAGAATGTTTACCACATGTTGAGTTCGCTTATAATCGTATGATTCATTTTGCTACTAAGTTCTCACCGTTTGAAATGGTTTACGGTTTTAATCCTTTAACTCCGTTAGATTTATCACCTTTACCTGTTTCTGAGCATGTGAACTTAGATGGTAAGAAGAAGGCAGAATTTGTGAAGTAACTCCATGAGAGAGCACGACTCAATGTAAAGAAGAGAACCGAACAATACATCAAGCAAGCTAACAAGGGACGCCGCAAGCTGGTTTTTGAACCCGATGATTGGGTGGTGTTACACATGAGGAAAGAAAGATTTCTGATGCAAAGACATTCTAAGTTGCTGCTCCCAGGAGATGGTCCATTTCAAGTGCTAGAACGGATCAATGACAATGCCTATAGACTTGACTTACCTGGTGAGTACAATGTTAGTGCTACTTTCAATGTTACTGACTTGAGTCTATTTGATGTATGTGATGATTTGAGGACAAATCCTTATCAAGAAGAGAGGAATGATGAAGACATCAAGGCTCAATGGAATTCTAATGAACTGATTCAAGTTTCAATTGGTCCAGTGACGAGAGCTCGAGCTAAAAGATTCAAAGAAGAGTTTAATAACTTAGTCCAAAGAGTTTTACAACAAGAAGAGAGTGTGTTCACAACTGATAGTTAACAAAGATTGATTTTACTCATCAAATTTGACCTGGAAGAGAGCCAAGACTGATGTGGACACTTTTATTTTCCAAGGTTGAAATGGATGTTATTTTCGAACAAAGAATCAAGTCAAGATTACGTTTTACAGAGTTCAAAAAAGTTCAAAATTCGAAACAAGATCTGATCAAGATTTAATTTCCTTGTAATCTGATTTTTAGTTTAAATTTTGAATTAATTCTGAATTTAATTATTATTTTTTAATTAAATATGATTCCTTGGTTTAGCTATGTTTATCCTTAGGGGTAGATTATGAATTTTACAAGTGTATTTTCAGCTATATGAGGCTAACTTCTCAGGTTATGAAAAGAAGATTTTGATGTTTATTCATATTGTGGGTTATTCTTCTTGAGTTCTTGAAGAAACTTATCTAAACTTATCAAGGATTCCTTGTGGCATTCAAATCGACTTATCAAATGGACTTCCATAACCGTTTGTGGCGTTTTCACCATACCAAGGTTCTTGTTTCACTAAGCAACGGGTCGCGGTTTCCATCAAACTTGAAAGATCTTGGGTTATTGTTTCCAAATTTGGTATCAGGTTTTACCACGTTGTTGGCGTGGTTCATATAAGATTTTAAGCAAAAACCAACCAAATTCGAAATTATGAATTTTCAGGTTAAAATGAACAGTTTTTTAAAAACTGAATTTTAAGCCCTTTAGAGGCCGAATTTAGAAAAAGTTATAACTGAAATATTGTAGAAATTTGAAAATCCTAGCGGGATATGTGAATGATTTTTTAAAAATAAGACTCCAAAGGTCTCTGTTTTTATGAAAATCTGAGACTGGCCTACACAAACAGTGTACACGACCAGAATTTTTCAAAAAGGAGAAATGAGCACGTTAAATGCAGATTCAGGTTTTTGTCAAAAAAAACAAAGTTGTAAGTTTTGATGAGATCTACAACTTTTATGAAGAAAACTTTTTCAAATTTTAAACTGATTTAAAGATAAAAATAGATTTTTAAAACTGTGCAGGGTACGGGAAATTCCTGCACATGATTTTTAAAACCGTGCATGGTACAGGGAATTGCTGCACATACACCTTCAGTCAAACTACAAGGCTGTTTTCAAAAGTAGTTTTCAAATTTTAATGATTTTATAATCCCGATTACAAAACAATTACGGTTTTACAAAGAAAACAGTTTTAAAAGAGTTTTAAAATTTTACAAGTAGTTTTAAAAGGTAATTCCAAGTGTTAAATCAAAATAATACTTGAAATTATTAAAACAAGGTATTTTTTTAAAAAAAAGAGTGAAGACCCAAGATTTTTTAAATGGTAACAGCTTTATGACGAATAGTAAACGGATAGAATACCTAAGTTATTAGGTTGGACTTTGTACTCAAAGTTACTTATAGTAATCAAATGGGATACCGCTTGAATATGTTGGGCTTGTATTTAGGGTTACTTATGGTTGTTAGATAGGATACCAACATTAAATGTTATGGTTTATAATAAGATAGGATGATCCTTATCTTGCACCCTACTTGGTAACATGAGGGTAACCTGTTGTTGTGATTCGTTGGAACAACAAACCCAGTACCTAGGACAACCGATAAGTACAACTTTATGTACAGCATGGGCAAAATGTTTTTGTTGCTTTGCATGTTTTTCAAAAACTCATGCATTGATTTAAATGTTTTTACTGCTTTGCATGTTTTTCAAAACATCATGTGTTAATATATGTGATGCATATGATTTATGTTTTATTATCATGGTATCATGTAAGCATGCTCACTAATAATAAATCAGATGACAAGACTAAGACTAAACTAAGACAATAAAGTGTCGTACCAATCTCCCACAGATCGTGGAGAATTATGTATGTTTAAAAAAAAATTCTCAGACCTTCCGTAGATTGTGAAGGGTTATGTATATGATTCTCAGAATTGTTAAGGACCTTGCAAACCCTAACTTTCTGTGTATTGTGGGCCCTTTGTGTTTGTACATGCACAAAGGGCCCACATGTTAAACAAGATAATAAGTTGATAATGGAAGCATAATCGATTCAAAAGAAAGCATAATTGGTTCATGCATTATCAATTCATACATTCTTTTACCGAAATGTTTTTGCTGAATAGAAAGTTGTATTTATTGAGCATAAGCTCATAACTTACGGTAATGCTATAGGTAAGTAACCTACCGACAATGCTTGATGCAAGACTGTGGAAAGATAGCGCTGCAGACTGTGAAATTTGGGTTGGACACTACCACAGGTTTTGGAAAATATGTTGTGTAAAATGTGTTTGTATTATGATATGCTAAGTCAATGGTACTAATATATGATAACTAGTATGATTTGTTAAAATGTGGTTTTAAAACTCGATAGTCGAGTGAGTACATAAGTATGAGTATTGAGTTTTAAATTGACTTAAAAAGAAAAAAAAACATTTCCGTATTTTTATGTAACACAAAAGTAAGTTTTAAGATAAAGTATGTTTAAGTAAACATGGTAAAGTAATGGTTCCACGGAATCGGGTCATTGCAAAGTTAAGTATTTAAGTTAAATAAGTACGAAGTCACGGCCCTACATAGGTCGGGTCGTGACAGCATATGGCTACCAAGTGTTTGTGAATATGCCTTAGCATGTTTAAGTATGATGATGAATGATGAAGATGATGATGATGATGTATATCTTGTATAAGTGGGTTAAGAAAATTAACCTAAAAACATAATTTGGTAAGCTTGAAAAGTTATCAAATATTGTGTTTTTCATGAACATGAATTAGTGAATGATTGAATGTTAAATAGGTATTTGACATGTTGCATGTTGACGTAGGCTCATGGTAGTGACCATTTGAGGTAGTGTGTGTGAATTTTTAATCAAAAACCAACAAAATACAAAACTAACAATTTTCGGATTTAACTGGACAGTTTTCTGGAAACTTAATTTTGAGGCCCTTATAGGCCGAATTTGGAAAAAGTTATAACTGTAAAGTTGTAGAAAATTAAAAATCCTAGTGAATATAGTATATAGTTTCTGAAAAAAAAAAAAAAAAAGGCTCCAAAAGCCTTCATTTTCATTAGTTTTCAAAACTAGCCGATCCTAGATACTGTACACGGCCAGAACTTTTCAAGGGGAAAGATGAGTAAGTCAAAGGCAGATTTAAGCTTCAAGTAAAATTAAAAAGTATAGGTTTTGATGAGATCTACAACATCTGTGAAGAAAGTTTTCCCAAATTTCAAACCAATTTAAAGATAAAATGGGATTTTCAAAACTGTGCATGGTATAAGAAATTTTATATACACATGTATTCTAGTAAACTAAAAGGCTGTTTTAAAAGCAGTTTTTAAGGTTTTACGATCTCTTTTAAAAAGGAACTACAGCCTTATGAAAATGGTTTTAAAAATGTTTAAATCCAATAGAATTTCCTAAGTGATTTTTAAACATACTATGTTTAATAAAAGGTAATTTCAAGTATTACGGTAAAAAATACTTAATTTGTAAAGTTATGATATTTTCAAGTAAACAATATATTTTTAACAAAGGAAAATACATTAAGTTACATAAGAATATGATAACAAGTATATGACCAATGGTAATCGGATAGGATAACAATTTGTTATGTTAGGGCTTGTATCCATGATTACCAATGGTAACCGGATAGGATACCGGTTTACTATGTTTAGGTACGAATGGTAATCGGATAGGATACCGGTTTACTATGATAGGATTTGTATCTATGATTACCAAAGGTAATTGGATTGAATACTGATATAGTATGTTACGGTTTATAGTAAGATGAACGATTCTTATCTTATGCCCTGTTTGAAACAGGAATATGACCTGTTATTGTGCCTTGTTGGAATGATAGACCAAAAGCATATGACAATTTGTAAGTACAACTCCGCCTATAGTATGGGCAAAATGTTTTTATTGTATCACACATTTTTCAAAAATTCGTGCATTGATTTATATGATATACATATGTTTTATGTTTTATGTTTTATTATTGTGATATCATGAAAGCATGTTCACTAATAATAAATCACATGATAAGAACAAGTTCAAGTTTTCAAGTAAGAAATAGTTAAGACTCAAGTTTTCAAGTATGATCAACCAAGAATAAGTTTTTATGTAATAAGATAAGACAAGCAAGTTTTCTTGTGTCGTAATAAGAGGGCGGGTTTAAATGGTATGGTCCATAGTTTGAGTTGGATTGGATTGGCTGCCCCAACCACTCCATGTTAAATGGTTTGGTTTATGGTTTGAGCTGGATTGGATTGGCCACCCTAATCATTCCATGGCTACACGTTACGGTACGTGCACTTATGTTATATAGGGGGTCCAAAACTAAATTAACATAAGAAAGCATGATTGATTCATAAGAAAGCATAATCGGCTCGTGCATTCTTTTACTAAAAATGTTTTGCGGATTAGAAAGTTGTACTTACTGAGCATAATCTCATAACTTAAGTTCATGTTGTAGGTAAGCAACCTATCAACAATGCTTGATGCAAGACTATGGAGAAATGGCACTGCAGACTATGAAATTTGGGTTGGACACCGCAACGGATTTGGAATATATGTTTTGTAAAATGTGTTTGTATTATATTATGATAAGTCGATGGTACTAGTATATGATAACTAGTATGATTTGTAAAAATGTGGTTTGAAAGCTCAGTACTCGAGTAAGTACATATAAACAAGTATGAGTATAAGTTAAGTTTAAATTGAATTTTAAAAAGAAAGAATAAAGAAAAAAACATTTTCGTATTTTTATATAAAGCAAAAGTAAGTTTTAGGATGAAGTATGTTTAAGTAAACACGGTAAGATAACGGCCCCATGAAATCACGTTGTTATAAAGTTGGTATTTAAGTTAAGTAAGTACGAAGTTAGGCCCTTCGTAAGTTGGGTCGTGACAACTGGTCAGCTAAAGAAGGAAGATTATTAAGATCCACAATCATATTCTAAAGTTCGCAGCTTTTCCAAGAAAGATTACCAAATGTCTTCAAACTCCAACCCCTAAGTTCCTGAGCGCACCCAACCAAACTATTAAAGAAACCCCCATTGCCACTGACAATCCACTATAAACCTATGAGCGCCATAGTACCTTTTTAAACTCAGAATTCGTCATCCAGAGGGGGGTCGCGCAAAAACCTCCTCTTCTTCATTTTTCCCATGTTAGCACATTGGGAGGAGCCATTAAGAGATGCAACAATCACCCAATGATCGGACCCAAATAGGCCTAAATGTGCCACGTCGATAATAGGGAAAAGATCTTTCCACTTTTTAGAGGCAAAAAATCGATCCAACCTCTCCTCCACATTGTCGCCACCTTCTTGATTTTTCCTCCAACTATAAATTGGTCCCGAGAAACCAAGATCAACCAATCCACAGTTCGCCACCGTCTCGCCAAATTGCTCCATACTAAAATAGCATCTATCACTCCCGCCCCACTTTTCCGACAAGAGAAGAATCTCGTTAAAATCTCCTCCAACCATCCAAGGCAACGTAAAAGCATCATTAAGCCATTTCAGCAAGGTCCATGATTGAGACAGAAGACTTTGATTTAGATTCCCATAAAACCCGGTAAACCTCCATGAAACAACCTTAGGTCCCACAACGAAAACATCAATGTGATGTTTTGAGCAACTTTGGACATCATCCCCAATATCATTATTCCACAAAAGTGCCAATCCATCATTGCGCCCAACACTGTCTGTATGGATACTATTAGGCAAACCAACTCTCTCCTTTAATGTTGAAGCAAACCGACCATACAACTTAGTTTCGGAGCAAAAACTAAGCTAGGAGAAATGTCACGGATAAGCATTCGTAATTTATCCATAGAATGGGCATTCCCCAAGCCCTATGTATTCCAACAAATGCAACTTATTTTTCTCAAAATTAGTGCAATCTCCTAGAACCACCCTATTCTTCCTATCCAATTCACCATCATCATTCCCCCTAGAACACTTTCTCTCAGCTACAAAGTTCTCTTTCTTTGCCTCAAATAAGCCAATGCTTACAACCTTTTTCTCTCTACCCTTCCACTTCCTCATTGGTGGAGCATCCTCTGCCTTTACATAGCCTGCTTCAAATCGAAATCCGAGCCCTTCAGTACACTTATCAGAAGAACCCAAACTTAATAAAAGGCCCCTAACACACAACTCTTTATTAACATCACAAAGGCTAGTACCATTATTCACCTTCAACCCCAGACTACCGTCTAACTTAAGTACATCAATAGGGCCATACACCTTACTATTAGACATGTGACTTACCACGTGATATTTACCACCCAAATTATAATCACGTGGTTCTTTAGATGCAAGCAAAGCAAATCTCCTAGAATAAGGAAAAATCAACTACTCACAATCATTGCCAATCAAATCACCATTCCCAGAATCCACGCCCATTGGCACCGTAGTTACCCACTGAGAAAAGTCATCAGTGACAACCTTATGAAGAAACTGACAGTCCTCATCACAACTTGACCGACCCTCCTTCTAACGACTAGAAAGAAGGAAGAAGGAACATAGATGTTGTAATGACCCGATTGCATGGCCTGTTACGTTACCATGCTCTGATACCAAACCTTATGGCGACCTACCTTACATGGCCACTACTTCATTCTTAAACATACTTAATCATACTTAAACTTACTCTAGTGTTTCATAAAAATACGGAAATATATATATATATATATATATATATATTATAACTCAAACTTAAAACCTAACTTATTCCCATCCTTATTTATATGTACTCAATTGAGTACTGAGTTTTAAAACCATCTTAACACATTTGATAAATCATTCTAATTACCGTAGTGGTAAACACTGTCCCAACACTAAGTACCGGTACCATTAAATTATCAAACATAACATAAAATATTTTAAAAAACAGGTGGCGGTGTCCAACCTAAATTTCACAGTCTGCAGTGTCATATCTCCACAGTCTTGCATCAAGTATGTCCGGTAGGTTGCTTATCTACAACATGAACGTAAGTTATGAGCTTTTGCTCCACAAGTACAACTTTCTATTCCCACAAAATAATCTTGGCAAAAGAGTGCATGAATTAATTATGCTTTCTTATGCTAACTTATCATGAATTAATCATGCTTTCTTATGTTAACTTGGTTTTGGGCCCCTTATATAACATAACATGAGTGTATGTAATGTGGTGTGTAGCCATGGAGTGGTTGGGCCGGCTAGCCCTGTCTAACTCTAACCATGGACCAAACCAAAACCCGTTCTCATGACAGGTTGGTATGACACGAATAACTTACACAAAGACTTGTTCTTGATTTGATAATACTTAAAAAATTGAATCTTAACTGTTTCCTACTTGAAAACTTAATCTTGTCCTTATCATTTGATTTTATTATTAGTGAACATGCTTTCATGATGCCATTATAATAAAACATAAAACATATATTATCATGTAAATCAATGCATGAATTTTGGAAACAGGCAAAGCAATAAAAAAAAATTTTTTTTACCCATGTTGTAGGCGGGGTTGTACTTATAAATTGTCCTACGCTCTTGCTCTAGCGTTCCAAAAAAGCAAGACAACAGGCTATATTCCTATTTTCAAACAGAGCGTAAGAATCGTTCTATTTTATTACAAACCATAATATATTCATTAAATAGTAAACCGTTCTCCAAACCGACTACCATCGATCATAGAATTGTTACTATATTCTTGTGTAACTTGGGTCTATTTTTGCTTTCTTTTCTCAAAAATATCTTGTTGTTTTTAAGAAAATACCTTAACTCCATAAATCAAGTATTTCTTAACATAAATGCTTGAAATTGCCTTTTAGAATCACTTGTAAATACAAATGGATTTAAACATTTTTTAAAACTATTTTCATAAAACCATAGTCCTTTTTCAAAATGGTCATAAAACTTTAAAAACCGATTTCAAAACATCCTTTGAATTTAATTGAAAGTATGTGTGCAGGAATTTCCTCTTTCATGCACAGTTTTGAAAATCCAGTTCTATCTTTAAATTGGTTTAGAATTTGAATTTTTTTTTTTTAACAAAAGTTGTAGATCTCATCAAACTCTACAACTTTTATTTATTGTCCAAAACTTGAATCCATCTTTAACTAGCCCGTTTTCTACTTGGAGAATTCTAGCCGAGTATAGTACCTGTACTGACTAGTTTTGAAAACTGATAAAAACAGAGGCCTTTGGAGCCCCTTTTTTTTTTTTTTTTTTTCAAAAACTATCCTCGCTTCTCCCTATGATTTTCTATGTTCTACAACTTTGTAGTTATAGCTTTGTTCAAATTCGGTCTCTATGTGGCTTAAATTGAGTTTCCAGAAAATTATCTCAATTGTTCCGAAAACTGGCAGTTTATTATTATTTTGATTCTAGTTTAAAAATCCGCACGCACTACCTCAAACGATCA